>CACRXK020013230.1:0-14241 GCA_902702795.2 Paramuricea clavata
GCCGATTTTCGCTAATTTTAGACACATCCCAAAATATGCTCCCGATTTTGAACATTAATATCTCCGTGAATTCTTAAGTAAAATACAACTGTAACATATCAAAATCTAAGCTAGTCCTTCCTCTATTTAATGCAATTTATTTCTGTTTGATAGCTTTACTTGTTTAGAAGTTATTACAAATCAAACAGGAGTACTTTTTTTTGGGACACCCGGTACGACTTGTGGAATCCATCAGGTTTTCGATCACGAATGACGGACTCCAATGGGGGCAAATATTACTGCCACTAGTCGCCCGTTCCAAATAGATATTTGGCTTATTAATACTTTCGTGAAAAGGACATACATTATTCAATTTAAAAGCACGGATACATGTTCTGTAGACCCTCGCACGACTTCGGTGCAAAGTTAGAAAAATTGGAAATATCCGTCCTAATCATGAGCGCCATTTTGGATTCCTGAACATGTCTAGTATATTTGAGGGTAAACAAAAAAATAAGACAATTTTCAAGAAATGACTGTTTAAACAAGAATCAGGATACATCAAGGAAGTTTTTGATATATTATGAAGCCAAACGAAAATTGAGTCAGAATTCGTTGGACTGTTCTTGCAGACAATGCCTCTTAACAATTGAAAGTAGACTGCCAATAAGGCACATTGTTGTTTAATGAGTTAATTAGTTAATTAGCAGGATGGCAGTCACTTTTTGTAGAGAAATTGTATTAGTCAGAAATCATACAATAATTTGAAATTTTTGTATGAGTATAGTCATTTTTCTGAAATGAGAGTCTGGAACAGAAGTAATTCGATCTTGTATGCTGATAAATATTGCCTATTGGTGCTGGAAGATATTTGGCTGATAATAATCTTAAGGAAATAGCCTCTTAACAGCAGCTAGGTTAAGACAGGCGTGGTTAAGACCTGGGTTAAGATAATGGTCTGCTATACAATAAATTATTTTTTTGTATGGCTGCTGTCTGTCAGTGCTGAAATGAGATTATACAGGTGTATGTACCACAGAATACCACACAAATTTACATGTTCCATATCTTTTGTCAAATGCATATAACATATAGCCTGTTAATGATTTTTTAGTATAGTTTTGTATTCTTTTTTTCTTCCTGTGGGATCTTGGGGTTAGATTTGGCAGATTCTATTATTTTTTAAATCGGACATTCTGTGGATAAAATTCTATTGTACCACAGAATACCGGTGCGGCAATAAGTAAGGAACGGTTTATCAAATTGTACGAGGATTTGGTGTGTCATGTTGTGTGATAACACTGTACAGATATTGTTAACTTAATTTAGTGGAAGGTAAATACTAAAATCACTACAGAATACCGGTGGTATGTACCACAGTATATTAGGTTTACCAATAATTTTGAAAAATTGAGTTTTTTATAGTAAATTTGATCACTCAGTGAGATTCCTGAATAGTAAAAATGTTTTATGACTTGTATCGCTTAGAAAAATTGTTGATGAATGTAAATCATGTTGGTTTGCGAACTTATTTTCAAACTTTCTGATTTTACAGGCATTAAGCAGAAAAAAAGTACCAAAAATAAGGAATTTTATTTGTTGTTTATATGCGATCAACCTTAAGTATTTATCACTTTTAATATTTGTGATAAAGGCCACAAAACGTAAAATCGAAAAATAGAATACAGTGCGACTAAAATCTATGTAATATAGTTTTTGTCAATAACGA
Source organism: Paramuricea clavata (assembly GCA_902702795.2). NCBI lineage: Eukaryota > Metazoa > Cnidaria > Anthozoa > Malacalcyonacea > Plexauridae > Paramuricea > Paramuricea clavata. Next base: position 1,709 of record CACRXK020013230.1, read on the forward strand.
ATCTGCTAATGGTTCACTGTTTAACAAAAGCGATAGAAATTGCATATAGCATTTGGATCGACACGAAACACGATTTTCATGAATATTTTTAAACAATAAGTGGTGGCGACTCATCTACGATATAATTTTTTTATCTATTATGGTCATATAAACGTCATATTACGTATATGCATGAGTTTTTAGGGTATTTATTTATCTTTTATATATACATACTTTCCATTTGGACTTTTCTAGTTGAATTTGCATCTCACTGGAAATAAAAAAACAATGTTTTCTATTCACAATAAATGACTATGTGTGGTTGATGAAAGTAGCTGAAAACTAATGAATTTAATTAACATATTCACCGTTATTGGGGTTGTTTTTAGTATATAAAAGTATTTAAAAAGGGGGTTCGTATCCGCTAAAGGGGGTCCATATCTACTAGGAGATTTGGACCGGGGCAGGGGTCGAAATTCACGCTATTCCGCTATTCCGAATATACTACAATGCCTGACGGAATAGTAAACTTCATGATCACAGTATTCCGTTTGTATAGTAGAAAAAATTGTGGTACCAAATATCGACAAGCAAGAGTTTTCCTCTTGTATAATATATATCACTTTATACCGGACTTTGAGCCACTGTTCCACTTCGTAGCTAAGTTCTTGTTCGCTTGCAGTACTTGCATATTCTAATTTCTTTGCACCAATATTGTCGATTTCAAGTCACTTTTCAATTACGCGCAGTTCCCAAGTTCGTTGCGAACTTGACAATACGGGTCCATACACACTGGACGCGATTCGACAACGCGACGCGATTTTTCGATTTTCACTGACCGATAACTTTGATCCTAGTTTAAATTTTCCAAATATTTAGAAGCGCTATAACATTTTGAGTTATTTGGTCTACATATCTTTCAAAATTTGCTCTCATTGGCTGTTTTATTAACTTTCAAAAACTGAAAAATCGCGTCGCGTTATCGAATCGCGTCCGGTGTGTCTGGACGTTTCCAAGTTCGAAAATTGGGCGCGAACTTCGCAACAAAATTCGCAAGTTCATTTCAGTGTTTGAACTTTGTTTTTTATTAATAATTTTTTCATCACTGTACAGAGCAATGCACCGTACATGTTTATTTTTTGTTATTCAATTATTCAGTTCACTTTAGGAGTCTCAAGGATGATTTCGTGAAAATCAGAACATTAGCGCGGACCCTGCATGAACGGGCTCTCAGAAACATTACATTAAGGAATAGTGGATCTTCAGACGGAATAGTAAATATAAAAATCTACTATTCCGGCTGTATAGTCAAAAAATTTAAATTTCGACCCCTGCGGGGGGTCCATATCTACTAGTAAATTTGGACCGGGTGACACCGGCACCTTGAAACTGTACAAACTAAAATATCACACCTAAATTATGGCTTTAGTTCAAACAGCGTGCTTTTCATGTGATAAACCTTATCATACATGACCTATAAAACTCACTGTTTGAAGTTATTTGGTTCGGTACATAAAAAGTTTGGTGTCGTTTAAACTAGGCCTTAAAAATAACAGAAAGATTAATTAGCATGACAATCTCTATAATGTAGCTGTAACAACAAATATTTTTATAACGTACGTATAGCAGGGGACGGTTGTATAAAACTCTTAATCACTTTTTAATCACTATTTTGTAGTTAAATAGTGATTAACTCTCAAATAGTGATTAACTCATTTATAGTCGCTTTGTGAGTCAAATTCTGTTGTTGATGATCACGTCTTCATTGACGTTACCGTTGTATTTGCCAAAGTCATTGTGCGTATAATTTCTATTTTGCTAACTTTCAGTAGTTCTTGTTACGGTGGCAAACGTTTACACTTGGATTATTTTTCGTGCATGTTACAGCAACAAATCCCTTCGCGCGGATTATTTTCGCTCAGTTTTAATTTTCAAACTGGAAGGCGCATTCCTCTTCAATTGACTACAATTGTATCAAACAACTGCATAATTATATTAGGGATCGAAACCCGGTCGCAGAGGTTCGACGTACATGACAACCACTATGCTACCAACATCCCTGCATTGCTTCCAAAACCTTCCAAAAAAACAGATTCAGCATAAACAGTAGAATCTCTGCGGTTACTGCTGAAACCCAGTATCACAAAATGTTTTTTAAGTAATGTTGAATTATGTAAGATATTAGAGGACACAAGTAAATGTTGTTGTTGTCGTTGTCGTTTCGTTGTCGTCGTCGTTGTTATCCGTGATCTCTCTAAGTCTAATCATGTTATCATGTCTTCATCTTTCTCTTACCGTGTTTTAGATCTATGATCCGAACAACAAGCGATACGAAGTTCCTGTCGAAACACCAGAGGTGACAAAGAAAAGTTCCGAACAAGATTATCTCGTTAGCTTCACTCACTATCCATTTGGTTTTGCAATCACAAGAAAGTCAACTGGCCGCGTTCTCTTCAATTCCACAGCGGGAGCAATGATTTTTGAGGATCAATTTTTACAACTATCTACTTTCCTACCCTCAACTAATATATTCGGACTAGGTGAACATGTTGACAGTTTTCGACTAAATACCACTTGGCAAAAACTGGTGATGTTTGCTCGTGATGGCGGAACACCTTATGGAGGAATCAATCTGTATGGAGTTCATCCATTCTATGTCAATATTGAACCTGATGGAAATGCCCATGGAGTGTTCTTACTCAACAGTAATGCTATGGAGGTCATCTTACAACCAACTCCAGCACTCACGTACCGTACTATTGGTGGAATCCTGGATTTTTATATTTTTCTAGGTCCGGAACCGGATTCTGTTGTCCAACAATACACGGAAGTCATCGGGCGTCCATTCCTACCACCATATTGGTCTCTAGGATTCCATCTCTGTCGCTGGGGTTACGAAACATCAAACCAAACTCAAAAGATTGTGAACAAAATGCGGCAATATGGGATCCCGCAAGATGTACAGTGGAATGACATTGATTATATGGATAATCATTTTGATTTTACCTATGATTCGCAAAGATTTGCCGGACTTCCAGATCTTGTAAACGATCTTCACGAACATAATCAGCACTATATTCCCATCACAGATCCTGGAATTCCCAACAGTGATCCCAGTTATGCCCCATATACTGAAGGTCTTAAAGTTGGAGCTTTTGTGATGCAGCCGGACAGCGATGAACCCTTAGTTGGAAAAGTTTGGCCTGGAAATACAGTCTTTCCTGACTTTTTCAACCCAAAAACTATCCAGTATTGGCAAGAGCAGTTACAGAACTTTCATGGCAAAGTAAACATTGATGGTCTATGGATTGACATGAACGAACCTTCAAATTTCGTAGACGGGTCCACTTCAGGTTGCCCTAAATCGACATACGAAACTCCGCCATATGTACCAGGCGTCATGGGAGGTCATTTAACGGCCAAGACAATATGTATGGGAGCGAGACACGCAAACGGTATACACTATAATCTACACAGTTTGTACGGACATTCTGAACTGATTGCCACTGCTAAAGGTCTTCGTAATGTTTTGAATAAACGTACTTTGGTCATCTCTCGTTCAACATTTCCAAGCAGCGGGAAATACGGAGGACATTGGTTAGGAGATAATAATAGTCAATGGCCTGACATGGGCTATTCTATACCAGGTATACTCGATTTTAATCTGTTTGGTATTCCAATGGTTGGAGCGGACATTTGTGGATTTAATGGAAACACTCAGAAGGAGCTGTGTACACGATGGCTACAGCTTGGGGCGTTCTATCCATTTTCAAGGAATCACAACACGAAAGGTGCGACTCCTCAAGATCCGGCCTCGTTGGGAGACGATGTTGCAGCTATAGCACGTAAAACATTCTTAATTCGCTACAGTCTCTTACCTTATCTGTATACCTTGTTCTATAAAGCTAATGTTCAAGGAAGCACTGTCGCCCGTTCACTTGTGTTTGAATTCCCAAAAGAACCATATACGTATTCTATTCAATCTCAATTCCTTTGGGGACCTGCACTATTGATCTCACCCGTTCTCGTGCAATCCTCCACTCAAGTAAACGCATACTTCCCTAACGATTTGTGGTATGATTTCTATACCGGCAAGGCTCTTTCAGCCCATGGACACATCACGTTAGACGCACCCATTGATAAAATCAATTTACATATTAGAGGTGGGTACATTATTCCAATGCAGGAGCCATCAACTACTACTGCAGAAAGTCGTAAGAATCCTTACTCTCTCAAAGTTGCCTTGAGTTCATCCGGTGATGCAGTCGGTGATCTTTACCTTGATGATGGTGAAAGCCTGAACACCAAGGAAACTCTCATCGTGAAATTTGCAGTGCAGTCAAAAACTCTCACCTCGTCACCTACCCTAGGTGGATACACTCCATCAGCTAAAGTCAGTAATGTTACAATCCTTGGTGTAATGTCAAAACCAAGCCAAGTATCTGTCAATGGAAACCAAACTCCCTTTGACTACGATTCCTCTTCAATGGTTCTTCGTCTTGGATCGTTAAGCTTGAGTCTTGTTGACAAGTTCCTCATAAAATGGCAATGATGAAGTTGACTAACTGTGATTAATTGTTTGTGCAATAATTAACTTTAGTTGATATTTACAATGATCAAACATTATTCATTCACAAAATAGGGATTCATTAGGGTATGATAAATTTATTCGTATGAGTAAAAATTTATTCTCAGAATATGAGTAAAAATCCATTTATTCTGTTTAATGAACAATTTATTGAACAATTTTAATATTGTTCTTCTTGTGTGCATGCTTTAGTACAGACTATATAGATGCAGAATGTTCTATTTAGATTTTTTGTTTCATTTTAAAACTTTTTTTGAGTTTAAAAAAAATTAGCCTTTCTGACACTGCAGGGCTTATCCGTCATTTTTTGGTACTTCCTCTGTCATGTCTGAGAGTGTACGCACCGCAAAATGCGACTTTCTGTAATGGTAAATTGACAGTTAAAACTTTGAAACTAGTCGTTTTTCACATAGTTTAGATTGTCTAGCTTCTCTGATGTGGGAAGACAGTACCCTTAAAATGGCGGATATGGACCCCCGTGAGAAAGGCTAATTACAAATTTATTCAGGTCCAAACTCCTTTCAACCCTATATGAAAAATAAATCCAGTAAAATTTTAAAGAAGGAAATATTTAATTAAATTTATGTATGAATACAATGATGGTATTAAAAATAATATTCAGGTGTTATTTACGCATGTGTAATCCTGCACGTTGTGCAAGTAGTGTATAATTGGTTCGTAAGAAGGGTTACAGGTGTTATTTACGCATGTGTAATCCTGCACGTTGTGCAATTAGTGTATAATTGGTTCGTAAGAAGGGTTACATGTGTTATTTACGCATGTGTAATCCTGCACGTTGTGCAATTAGTGTATAATTGGTTCGTAAGAAGGGTTACAGGTGTTATTTACGCATATGTAATCCTGCACGTTGTGCAATTAGTGTATAATTGGTTCGTAAGAAGCTAGGGTTACATGTGTTATTTACGCATGTGTAATCCTGCACGGTACAGAAAGGTAACTAAAACATCTACAAAAAGGGACCATACCGATACTGGGTGTGAAGAGATGACGGATGTTTGGTGTGGTGTCTCATGTCTATTCTGTGGTGGTGTCGTATGTAGAGCCGTGGGCGTACCGGAAGGAAAAAATTAGGGGGGCGGAAAGAAAATTGCCCGACTTTTCGGGATTCCGCCCGACTAGTACCAAAAAATTTTTTCCGGAAAATATTTTTTGGCGACCTCCCCCCCCCGTCGCCAAAAAAATTTCGGTCAGTGTACCATTTTAGGGGTCAAAAAAATTTTCCGGACAACCAATATTTTTCGGAACATACCACAAAATTTTCGAAAAATCACAAAATTTCCCAAATTTGTCCCATTTTTTTTTATTGCAAACCAAAATTGCCCGACTGTTGATCGAATATTGCCCGACTGCCCAAAAAACTGGGGGGCTAGAGCTAGAGGTGTGCCGATCGGATTCGTTCGGATTTCGGAACAAAAATATACATTTCGGATCGGATGGATAAAGTTGTTTCGTAGTCGGATCGGACTTCGGTATTAATATTCGAAATAAAATGAATTAATTATCCTCGCATTATCGCAAGAATTAATTATTCATGCATTTATGATTTATCAAAGCATTATCGCGATTGTCGCTGCATTATTCGTTTGATACTTCAATTGGACGTCACTTTGTCAGCTTCTTGACATGTATTTCTTGCTTTTATATTTATTTGGTTAAATATTTCCACTTGAATGAGAAATTTATTTTATTAAAGGTTCTTCGGATCGGAATTCTTTATCAAAGCTCGGATTCGGATTAGACAATATCGGATCGGATTTTAAACATTAGCCAATTGTCGGATTATAAACGTCCAATCCGATGCACACCTCTATTCGTATGTATGCAGTTATTATCGCTATTTCGCTGTTTGGCTGCTGCCAGAGAGCCTTTGGCACAGAATCAACTCTAGTGGCTTGAAATCTGTTTCGACGGTGATATCGCGTCCGAATACGTACTGATCAAAACAATCACATGCATGCACAATAGCCAGCAGTTCTTCTCTATCTGAGCGTAGTTTATCTCTTTTGGTGGCACGTAAATGCCACTGGCTGTCCTTTAAAAGCGCCGCTCCAACTCCCCGTTGTGATGCGTCATATTGGAAGATGGGTCAGAGTGACATGTGATGAGTTTCTTTATGTCTTCGAATGCCTTTTGCTGATTTTCATCCTAGTACAGTGCCATTCAACATCTTTTACTTCCCGATCTTCGGAGGCATGCTATTTGGGTCTTTGGCTTTTGCAGAGAAATTTGGGTCTTTGGCTTTTGCAACACCATGAGGCAACTAAACGTTTTATTTACATATATTTTAGCACTGGAAAAGGGTACACGGCAATGCTAAAATATCTTAGTGATACATTCATTAAAACTATGGCAATTCTTGGGTTTCACTAAGGCATTATGCAGTGAATCTGACGGGGGTCAACCGCAAATGTATTGATGCTCATCATCATGCTGTACTGGAGTGGGAAAATGATACGAAATTCCATGTATTTGCCGCCAAGGCTAATACATAAAACGAACAATTGACTCATTCTGATAACTGTGCTTTGTTTTAGAGTTGACCCCGTCACTTCTGTGGCGTCATATGAAAACCCAAGAATTGGTACACCAGAGCGAAGAAAACTTGGGTTCTCTGTGTTGTTCTCGGTTATTTAGAACCCAGGAAACCAGTTTGCGTGGCGCGGTTTGGCGGCCATTTTGTAATTTCTGGAAGATAGCCTATATTAAAATGGGGAGACGAAGATCAAAACGAAAAGCTCCTTCTAAAAAGAGAAACGATCCTTTAGAAAGCCAGTTCAATTGTCCGTTCTGTAATCACGAAAAGTCCTGCGATGTGAAAATGTAAGTATACAAAGAACCACAAGTAGATGCTGCCATCATTGCCAATGCCACATTGCCATGTGACTCAGTTTATTTATAAGTTTATTGGTTGATGGTCTGTGAGCACGTGCCTGTGAAAATCGGTTCTTACACATAGAAGATTTTTGATGTTGTTTCTTTCCAAGTTTGACTTATTTATTATTGAGCAGCAGTGGTAGTCAGTGAGATGAAGAGATGTATGTGCAAAGCAACATTTTTATACAGGCAGTGTGTTGACTGTTGAGTCTGATAAATTGCATGGACTAGCTATGAAGTAGAGTACTGTTGTTACGCCTTCTTGGTCTATAGTTATAGGCATTTATACATCGGACATTTTGCTAACATGTTCACTTCGTGTCCAGAATTTAGGAATTCCGAATTGCCTAACTATTTAAAGGGGCCACGTCCATATTCATGTTGCCATGCATAACGTCGAATTGACGTTATCACCAGTACCCACCCACCCACCTCAAATAACGTCGATCGTTACCCTGTCGTATTTTGACCGCTAAAAGAGCTCAAAATCAAAATGGCAAAACTGCCTCTTACAAAATATGGTATTAAAATGCTGAGGCTTCAATTCAAAGTTATTGACTATTGTACTTGCTTTCGTTGGCACCAATTAATGTAGGATCTTTATTATAAAATATGAGAAGTTTTATAGGATATGTTTTAATGGGTCGTTCCAGGAAAGATCTATACTCCCCCCCACAGAGGAAATTTCTGCCGTCCGGAGGGGGAGGGGAGAAAAAATTGTTTCTGATAATAGTAAATGTATTAGGACATCCGAAGGGGGTTGGGGAGTTAACTTCCTATTCCCTCCGTGGGGGTGGTATGGATGTTTTCTGGAATGACCCATTATTATTTTCATACTGAACTATTCGTCTCGCAGAAAAATGTCGCGATTCGCGAACACAAATTGACGGGTATTTGACACAAAAAATTGGCACTTCAATACTTCGACCTTTGTTTTGACCTCTGTTAGTTGAAATAATATAATACTGGCAAAACTTGCACGGCAAACATGAAATAGGCCAAAAAAAAAATATGTGGGTTTCCGGTTTCCCGACCCTACCTAGCTTTTGGACGTCGAAATCCCGACCCTAAACTTTTTTATTGGATCATGGTTGTAAGTGTTTCCACTTAGAGGAAAAAGTTTGTGGAAAATTGAAATTTGAGGCAATATTAGGGAAATTTATCTTTGGATGTGGAAGCACTGACTAAACAAAATGGCGTCCGCTTGTTCGGAAAATTAAAAAAAAAGTTTAAAAAAAAAAGTTAAAACCGACCTACCCTACCTAAGTTTTTATAAGAAGAAACCGGAAACCCACATATTTTTTTTTTGGCCATATTTAAACTTCGATCTGTTCGGATGTAAATAGTCAAATTGCCACGAGATAATGTTGAGGAGTTGGATTAGCTCACAGTCGGACCAGGTATGGAAATACCGTAATAAAGATGCAAATTTGAAAATGACACTCTAAATAGTGTTTGTGATAGCGATTCGAACAAGACTATTACAAAGAAGATACGTCCGAAGGGGCTGAAGTTATGCTCCGGGAAAGGTATGGCTAGTCTATATTATTACGATCTAGCTTGACTTTTGAAGGCCATAAATAATGATAATAATAAAATCTTTATTTAATTTAAATTAAACTGCATACGATGACCGCTGGTATTAATACAAGTGCAATAAATCGCTACAATGTTGGCAAAGACAAACTATCATGAGGAATTAGTTGATATTGTTTCACTGAATCGAGTGGTGGTATTATTTATTGTCTTCATAGCATGCACTGAACCGAAGATTTAAACATACAAAGTCGTCAGCTTCTAGAAGTTGACATGCATGGGACTTGTCGAGAAAAAGTTAAACCACCTTGCAATTCCATTCACAAATGTGTTTAATCATCTAGAATATTTTCTCTGAAATGTCATTTTTTATGCTTGGCATATGATTTATAACAAAATGTACCATTAAATTAATGTTTTGAAAGCCTGAAATTTCTTACAAAATGTGCTCTCAGAATGCTGCAAATTTTAAAAATTTTCTAGGGGAGCATTCCCCCATACCCCCCCTAGAAATATTGTGCCTTCGGCACTCGCCCCCCTCCCAATATTTCGCCCTGGCTGTTAAATTTTATGCCTCATGAGCATTCATATCCATGACAAAACAATCCTCTGGAAATGGTGCATTCCATTTTATGCCAGAGATTTACCAATTTTTGCAGACACTATAAAAGCTATTGTTGAATGTTGATGTTCTTAAAGCCATTTTGTTAATAAAGGTCAAGAAACAAATTTCTGCCTACCAATTCCTTTATTAGTGTTCTCAAGCAAATATGCAACAATTCCTATGAATAGGACTGAGCCAACGTTACATAATGTACAAATTCATGCCCTGCCCGGCCTGTCTTCCAATGCCTTCCTGGGTTCCAATGAGTGTAATTGTGTAAATAAAAGTTGTCTCGTTAAAAATGGATGTATGTTGCCTTTGCCAACAGTAAAGCGCTATCGGTGAAGAACGTTAGTGAAGTAATCTCCCTTTTAAAACAAAATCATTTAAAATTAGTAACCATTGGTCACTAGTAATCTTACTCTAGTTGTTGGCTGTTGAGTCTCCTGTTGTTATTGTAATTTGTAACAATGAGAGACATACTCTGTGCTTAGTTGGATGGGTGGGTCAGGAATGTCAAAACGTATTATAACCAGTATCGAGAAGTGGGATAACAGATTCTCATGTAGGAGGCGACACTTTGAATCCTGGCGTTCCAGTGGGATACTAAAAAAATTTCAATTTCAGCCCCTGATTATACAAATAATTGATAAAGAAGAATGGTAATAATAAAAAAATTCTTATTTTTTCTGCAGGGATCGTCCTCGCAACACTGCAAGGATTGCCTGTCGAGTTTGTCTTGAAGATTTTCAAACATCAATAACATGTATCCTTTTAATTGTTTTAATATCAATTTATACTAACCCAGCATTGGAGAAATTTCTGACCATGTATCTAGATAGGAATAAAATGGTAAGCAAGCGTGGCGCTGGACTGGACGGCGCGATAGCGTGCAGGCACATGCAAGCACATGTAAATATGTAAACAGTTATTCTGCGAACTCGAGTCGTATATGAGCTGATAGCCGACGAGGTGCGTATCAGTCATATACGACGAGAGTGAGTAGAATAACTGTTTATAGACAACTGCTGCATTTACACACTCTTCAGTATGGCAATATGTTGACAATTAGTTTGGCAATTTACACAACCTCATAGCCTAAACCTGAGAAAACACTGCTGCTAGTTTTTTAAATCAGTACTTCGAACATGAAATTTTTTTTATTTAAAGTGGAAGTCAAGTCCGTAATGTAAACAAACGGTTTGTTTACATTTTGAACTGCTGTATTTTTTAAAATATGATGTACTGTCTGAATATCTAACACCATTTTGGTTCGCTATGCTTCTAAATGAATATGAAATAGAGTTTATGTTCAGAAAAATTCGAAACATTCGAAATTTGGGCAATGTTCACATTAGAGGTCCTCACATTGTTATGAGCAGAACCGATGCGCAGAACGGACTTGACTTCCACTTTAATATTTTTTTAGACAAAACAAGTGCTTGTCGACTTTACAGAAATTCTATAAAGAGTTTTCGCTTTTAAATCAGTTTTGTCAAAAAATTATATTCTGATTCTTGTTCATGTTTTTATCTTCGACTTCGCTCTTTCGAGTTTTGTTTTAAATACTTTATTGGATAGTGACCAAACGGTAGGAGTGCGAACGGGACTCGAGGTCCCATGCGAGGCACTCCTCCGATTAAAGATACAACAACAGACAATACATGTAGAATAAAATATACATAACTACAGTCATAAATAAACATATGCCACCAACTCGAAAATCAAAGCTAAGATTTATCATGCTTAAAAATTTCGTTTCGGTATTATTCGGTATTATTTTTTTCAACAAAATTTTTTTAACCAGTTTAAATATATAAAAATAGTATTGGCTAACATGTAAACAGTTGCTGGGAGTTTTTCAATGTGTTTTTGTTGCTGTTAAGCCTTAAGGCTATAAAAAGCGAATAACTTGCTGTTTTCTCGTTCGCAAATAGAAAGCCAATCAGATTGCAGAATAGCTTATATCCGGTAGCTGTCTATTTAATAAATATATTTATTGAAAATAATTCAAGAGTTTTGATTGGCTAAGAGCTGTCGGTGAAATCGTCATATCCACTCGTTAGCTGCCCAAATTGAAATTTGGAGTTATGACATCACAGTGGAATATTGAAAACAAATATACCACGTTTGACGTAATTTCGTGGTATATTGAAAAACAAAGTACACGGCTTCGGCTGATAACACAAACCTCGGCCTTAATAATTAAAATGGCTCCCTAATTTGTGCAGTCATGTCACTCTATGGTCCCCACAACCAATATCTTTTTGCCTTTTTTTATCAGTCTTAAGTTCCAAGTACTGTTCATGTTTCTTTAATGTTGAATCAGATCTCTCGGAACCAGTGGATGTATATAGTGATTGGATAGATGCTTGCGAGTCGGCTAACCAATAGCAATGGCTTAACTGATGAAGAGCGTTGTAAATAAATGTGGTGTAGATTGATCAATAAACTTTGCTTCAGCAAAGTTATTTAACAATATGTGGCATGTGCATAATGGAGCCTTGTGGAGTCTCTTCAGAGAACTTGTGGTTCTTTCAGGTCTTTCCACTGTTACTAAAGGCCAACAAATGGCAATATGAAACTGTCTTATGGAGAGGATAGATGAACAGCCAAATGTCGGTTATCCTCAAAGTGAAATATAAAGGCCCATCTACACTTATCCTGGCGTATGTAATCAAAATGTCACATTTAACAAATTATTCTTATAGAAAGGAATTGTGGCGTCAGCAGTCATTTTCATACGCCAGAATGACAATCTCAAGACCCGTCTGCACGATACGACCGGTAGTATACGATTCTTACCCTGGAGCCAGTTGCGCAAAGATGGATTAGCACTAACTCTCGGTTAAAATTTGACCTGCTAGCGCTGTTTTAGTTATGTATTTCTGCACATCTGTATATTTTAAAAGAAGAATACTCCTACTGATC
>CACRXK020013231.1:0-14241 GCA_902702795.2 Paramuricea clavata
ATGTTTGCCATGTTACTCTGAGTGCATATCCACACCGGGCGAGCTTGAAAATATGCCCGGCCACGGTGGGATTCGAACCTACGACCTTTGGAATACTAGCCCAATGCTCTTCCAACTGAGCTACGCGGTCAGGACGGTTCGAGTAAGTGATATTTCGGAATAATGTCATAACATTTGACAGCATTAACCGTGATGTCATAACATGTCGGTGATATTTACGCAAAATCTTGGGTAAATTTACACTTCATTTTTTGCGGTGGATCATACCATCTTCATTAAAGCGTAGATAGACGATTGTTGCAAATGATTTGAATTCATATATAATTGTTATTTTTCAATAGCAGCAATTCATTGGGCATATTCAAATTCATTGTGATATCCGCCATGTTGAAACTGCGACAATTCAGGACAGAGCCGTTCAGCTTCAAATTTGACAAAAAAGTGAAAGATATACAATATTACAATTAGGTTTATTCAATTCAATATCATATCTCGTTTTAGCCATGCAAAAGTTGCCAAAAGAAAGGTTTTGATATATGCGATAAATAATATTAAACTTTATTTCAAGATTGTTTTTCTAATTATAAGAATATTATTCTAGGATGGAAAAATGTTATTCTTAAAATAAGAAAAAAATTCTCTCGAATATTCTTGCCCAGTTATATTTTCTTACTTTAAGATTTTTGTTCTTAAAACTAGATTTTTTTTCTTGAAATATTTCTTGATAAGAAATATTTACTTAAAATAAGAAAAATAATCTAAAAAATAAGAATATTATTCTAGACTAGAATTTGATATATATATATATATATATATATATATATATATATATATATATATATATATATATATATATATATATATATATATATATATATATATATATACGTAATATAAAATCTAGGCGAATTTGTCCGCGCAAAGCGACGTTTTTTTTGTCGGAACCTGTCTGTTCCTTGCACTCCAGTAAATAGGATGCCGACAAAAGAAAAAGTCGCTTCGTGCGAACAAATTCGCCTAGTTGAGTCAGTTTACTTTCGAACGACCTTGAACGCCCACGTTTCTAAAAATACAGCAACAATGTTGCAACATCGGGTTGTGTCTCAACATGTTTGCTTATATAATTCTATTCCGGCAATTCAAACAAAACATGCAATACTTTGCGACCTAACCCACAATAATTTATTGTAGACATGCGACTCTCAAGGTATAGATGCGATGTTACAAACTTACATTTAATCATCATGTAGAGCAACAAAACCAATCTTGCCAAAACACACCTGTCTGAGTCGTTTAATGTAAACTTGACCTTGTTTGTAAAACTGTCAGGCAACGAGGCAGAAGTCATCACGACATTTCGTAAATCGCCAACACCAAGGACCAAAAGATTTATAGTTGAACTGTAGTCGATGCCTTCGCTTTCTGACAAATTTAGGTAATCATACGCGGGGGCATTGCCCCAGTAATAATGTGCAACGCAAATTCGAGAAAAATTTGGTGGGAAATAATGGGAAAGTGACCGGGCCAGTGTTTTTATCTTTGCCACAGTACGTTTGCACTCTACCTTGTGGTCATGTCGATGATTCTTCTGACATGTCGGGTTGCAGTAAAAAGCACGGTAACATCCAGTGCATTTTTGTAGCAAAGAACCGGTCTTACGACATGATGAACATGTATCTACAATAGATACTGGGCGACATTCAGCGTCATTGTGCCTTGCGATGTCGTTTTCTTTGCATTTATTGCTGCAGTACTTGGCGACACCACAAGAATGGCAAATTACAGTTGCGGAAGGTGTACCACAACGCCAGCATTCAGAAAATCTTGGCATTTCATTTGCTATTATCCGTATACTGTTTGTCCTTGATAAGCACAAATTTGTTAAATGATAATAAAATATTATAATACAAATTGTTCCGGTTTACCTCGTTCCATGAAGTGGTCATTACAGGAACTACCAACAGAAAATGCATCCAATCTTGCGCAATGCATGATACTGAGTTTCACGAGAGAAAATATAATATCTTTTTGTTTGCTTTAATCATCCTCAAAGTATAAACTGTCAGAAAATTCAATGAAATCACCCATGTGCAACGATGCATTCGAAAATTATTGGCACAATTTCCATATTAACAACCGGAAGTAATATGCAATCCTAAACCGATCCTTAATTCATATATTATCCTTAATCCGAAACCGTTATAATAATTTGACTTATAATCACTGCAAAAAATCAGATTCTAGTCAAGAATAATATTCTTGTTTTTTAGATTATTTTTCTTATTTTAAGTAATTATTTCTTATCAAGAAATATTTCAAGAAAAAAAATCTTGTTTTAAGAACAAAAAATCTTGAAGTAAGAAAATATAACTAGGCCAGAATATTCGGGAGAAAATTTTTCTTATTTTAAGAATAACATTTTTCCAACCTAGAATAATATTCTTATAATTAGAAAAACAATCTTGAAATGAAGTTTAATATAAATAGTTTATCGCATGGTGTTAAAACCTGTCTTTAGGCAATTTTAGCATGAGTAACACGAGATATGATATTGAATTGAATAAACCTCGTTCTATTGTATATGTTTCACTGTTTTTTTGTCACATTTGAAGCTGAACGGCTCTGTCCTGAATGGTCGCAGTTTCAACATGGCGGATATCCGAATGAATACAATGTGGTCAATGAATTGCTAGCTAGCGAAAAATAACAATTATATATGGATTCAAATCATTGGTAACAATCACCTATCTACACTTTAATGGAGATGGTGTGACACTGCAGAAAATGATGTGTAAATTTACACAAGATTTTGCGTAAATATCAACGACATGTTATGACATGCGATACGATAACCTTAAAAATTTTATATTATCGCAATTGGCTTTTTTAGAAAACGTATCTCATTATTCGTTTATAAGAATTTTCACCATTTCTTTATGATCATTTTTTGGCCAGATTAATGAATGCTTCACACAGTTTCAAGCTGGCGATAGATTGGAAGCGCTTTTTGATGTATCTATTTTAGAAGACAAGGGCCACGCGCGCAATGAGTTGTGGGATATCGTGTATCAATGTCGTGTGATTTGAAAATTTTCGACTTTTACGTTTGAATACATTTCGCTGAAGAAAATCACGAGGAAAAGCTGTATTTCTTATTGGATAAGTGACTCTGAAACCTGCCAAAGGCTTATTGATCTCAGGTAAGAAATATTACTGCTTATATCATATAATTATAACGTCCATCGATCCTATTTAATCATTTTATCTTATGGCTTTTGGTCTGTTGTGGCTGCTAAAAGCCTAAAATTTGAATTTGTGCGCGCGAGATTTATATTCAATTAGGGATGGACCATTAGATTTTTGAGGGGGAGGTTGGGCAAATACCAAAAAAAATTCGAGCAGAACTTTAACCAAGGAAAAATATCTTGCACAAGAAAACAACAGAAAAAAAATCGTGCAAAAGCGCCATGGTTTTAGAACTATACGTGACATTTTATATGTTTTTCATACGAAGATTGTGTGATTTTATATCAAATCTGAAATTAACTAACAAGGCTTCGTATAAAATAGGGATACCTGTTTAAATTAATCAAAAACACGAAAATAAATCATGTCACACATTTATATATACTTCATGCGTATATACTACAGATTATAGTGAATATTGTTGGCAACAATTTTATACTTCCTTGGACAAGGAGTGGAATTATTTATTAAAACAACAAACCCTTTTAATCAACAACACAGAGCACATCTCTTTTAAAAACAAAATTATAAAACAGAACCAGATCATAAGCCCAAGGCGGGGGTACTAATCCAGCACTGCTATTTTATACACCTGCGAAAAGCAAAGCTAGGAAAGGGATATTTAGACCGCTGATGTTACGGCTACGAAGATATCGGATTGTGGTTATTAAGATTGGTATTAGGCATTGATTTCGTGAGCACCTTGTATCATAGAATCAGGGACGTTGCGACCGTGTGCGTGGGAGAGGAGGGGGGTGTAAAAGCACCCCAACTGTGAAATTCTGGCAAAATTCAGAAAAAATTTAAGTTAAAAATTTTGACATTTTCAAGTAAAATTTGCATAATAAAGTAATATTTTTTGTCACGTCTGCCTGATTCATCTAGCCCCTTAATGGTTATTTCGGGCAGACGGAACCCATGTCATGTCAAAAAATTAATGTAATGTAAAACTAATGTAATAAGTGGGTTCAAATAAAATGTCTTGTCTTGTACATCCAATTCGTTTGCGAATTTGCTTTAGAAAATGCCAAAAATGCAGTCCTACAGCTTCAAAAATGTAAAAATATTCTGGGGGAGAACCACCAGATCCCCTTATCTTCCGAAACTTAGTCACAAAACCTTTATTATAATTATTAGCCTACACTTCAGTTAAATTTTGAACATTGAAGTTCAAATTTCAGGTAGAATCGACCCCCCTCAACTCAGTAAATTATTCGAAGAATTAAATATCCTGCAAGCGAATCATGGCGAAAAAAAAATCCTGCACATCTTTGCCCGACAAGAAAAATATCATGCACGAAAAAATTTCCCAACCACCCCCCCCCCCTCAAAAATCTAATGGTCCATCCCTTATTTCTATTTCATATCAATGCCGTCAACTATTAATTAACATATTTTGAATAAACACTATGAAATACTAGCATGCTTGTGATGTTACTTTGAGTGTATAGTATATCCACACCGGGCAAGCTTGAAAAATATGCCTGGCCTACTAGTCCAATGCTCTGCCAACTGAGCTACGTGGTCAGGTCGGTTCGAGTATGTGATATTTCGGAACTGAGTCTAGTTCCTTGGATATCAATGTAATCTAGTAATCATGATATTTTCTGTGTTGGTGTAAATGTACTCAGGTGAATAAGATGCTTGTGATGTTACTCTGAGTGTATATCCACAACAGGCAGGCTTGAAAAATATGCCATGCCACGGTGGGAATCGAACCTATGACCCTTGGAATACTAGTCAAATGCTCTGCCAACTGAACTAGGCGGCCAGTTGGTTAGAGTATGTGATATTTCGGAACTGAGCCTAGTTCCTTCGATATCAATGTAATCTAGTAATCATGATATTTTCTGTCATTGTTGGTGTAATGTACTCAGGTCAGTAATTTAAGATGCTTGTGATGTTACTCTGAGTGTATATCCACGCCACGCAGGCTTGAAAAATATGCCTCATGGCCACGGTGAGAACGAACCTACGACCTTTGGAATACTAGTCGTAGAAGGAACTAGACTAAGTTCCGAAATATCGCATACTCGAACTGACCTGACCGCGTAGCTCAGTTGGCAGACCATTGGACTAGTATTGCAAAGGTCGGAGGTTCGATTCCCACAGTGCCCAGGCATATTTTCAAGCCTGCCCGGTGTGGATATACACTCAGAGTAAGGGACTGAAAAATAAACAAGATAACAAGGAATAAATCAACGAAGAATGTCGTTTTTACTTGAAATGTCCACGTTAAACGACTTAAACCAAAGTGCAACTGCATGTTTGGCAAATATACACCATGTTTCTTCGTGTAATGGGCCCTACGTCGTACTCGAGAAATCTTCCCCATGCAAAAATATATTTTGTTTCGCTAAAAAAAAAGCAAAGCGATAGCGTTTGAAGAGTTTATATTGTCAGGAAACATTCACAGGGAAGATACCGATTGAAAATCCCAGGTAAGCATTGTTTTTCATTATTGCGTTACTGAAAAATGCTGTTCACTCCTATACAAGCGCCATTTTTAACTACGTTGTCGAGAAGTTAACGGCACTCTAGAGCATTTCAGAACCATCCTCAGAGATAGGAAAACTAGTTTCATAACATTAGAGCATAGTTAACTTTAATTACTTTTTAACTTTTACAACCGATTTAACTGAGTGGGCAAAGTTAACTATGTTAACTACAAAATAGTGATTAAAAAAGTGATTAAAAGTGTTTTATACAACCGGCCCCTGTACATTCATATATGTATATTCAAATTATAATTATCTCATGTCACATCCGACTAAAATCTTCCCGTCACGCATGCGCGGAGGTATCACAGGTTGTGTATTGAAATTTGGTTCTCGATTTTGTTCTGTTTTTTTGACTGCTACGTTTTTTCATTTTTCTCCGAATGACCAGGTGGAGATCCAGGAAAATGTGCCAAAGCACTTTCTTTGTTTCCTCTTCCTAACAAAAAATAACCAGGAAAAAACATAAAACAATCGGCGATTTATACATGTCCGTGGTGTACTTCCTTGGGCAATTAATCTTTTGTGGAAAGAAAGACATCTTCACTGGAAAAACAAAACAATTGAAATGGTCAGACCCGGAACTTCTCAGAGAGGCTAAAGATTACGATAGTGCTTTAAAAGCGATGAAGGCAATTATAGATCAAGGCGAAGGCGCGTCGGCATATAATCTATTGCAACAGAATGTAGATTCTTCCGAGTTGGCTCATTATTTCAAGTTTTCATCAATATTTTTCACCAACGAGAAAGTGTACAATAACAAAGAACAGGTAAATAAACCGGATATTGTATTATATAATAACTACAGTGAAACACGCAATTTGATTGGTCAACAGCCGTGCAGGATCAGACAATCCTGCACGGGAAATTCTGAACAGAAATTCTTGCACTGATAATTTTACAAATATACTCGCATTGTAAAGTTTCATTGTACGATACCTTTCGACTTTGAAGTAAGTTTCCAATTATTGAGACGTTGGTTTAGTTGTATGAATAAATTTCTGATCGATACATTGCTATTCAGCAAGTAGCAACGCGTATAGCGTTGAAATTCATCAGACCATGGCATGTAAGTACAACATCTCTCGCTTCAAAGTTGATCAAACGCTCCGCAATCTTCACATATTCAGCTGGAGAATCTTCAATATTACTTTGGCTCTCTGTTTAGCGGGTTTTCCATTTCAAATTTCGAATATCTTATCGAAAAAGTCCCTGTATTTTCGCTGTATATTTTCGCGAATTTGCGATCAAATTCTGTTCACATATGTTGTTGTTTTCAATAGCGTGGAGTAGCGATTCTCTGATTGGTTAATTCACGAATGTTGTGAGAACTGCACATTTCATCAGTAATTTTAATCAAGTTAAGCGTCGTTTCACTGTAGTAATTTCACTGTAGTAAGCGTCGTTTCACTGTAGTAATTGTATAAAACAATTACTAAATGGTTTTCCCGTGCAGGATAGCATGATCCATGCACTTGGGATGTTGCTCGACTTTCGGAAAGCGTAAAAATACACGAGCCTACGGCTCGTGTATTTTTACGCTTTCCGAAATGCTCGCAACATCCCGCGTGCATGGATCACGCAATTCTGCACGGAAAACCATTCGATATTCCTTTACTATTGCATTGTATAATTTACACCATACGGTACAGTTCCGCTCATTACAAAGTATTGGCAGGCAGGACATCTCAAGCAGAATACTTACTAATTCCATTCGACAATATCTATTTACTTATTAATTACCATCTTATGCCATATTAGTTCTGCGTTGTTGCAATGCCCAACATACCAGTAATACAATCACCAATTTCCAGAAATTTTGCATTTAAGTACCGTTATAACGTAGCGGGGATTTCTAGCTTAGATGCGCCTTCACTGACTGAGTCACAACACTGGATGAATGGGTAACGGCTCTTACTACGATAATCCGTCCACACAAAATTGGTGGTAGCGACCATATTCAAAAACGTAAATCAGTATATAAATTTTAATCAGTTAGCATGTCGCCTCTCCTGATCAGCTTCGTTATAAATCCTTGGTTATAAAAACAATGCGAAATGTTTTATTCAAATTACTCATGATCAGAATTAATTTCCCGAAGAAATAGCCCAAATATCTTAATAGTTCAAGACGATAACCTAATGTGGTGCAGTGATTCTTAAGCTTGTTACAATTGTTACAAGTTAGAAAGTAAAAAGTAACCAGAAATACATGCGTGCATGCAACTCCAACTTTCTAAATACCGTTTGAACATAAATTTTCAAAATTAGTCAACAGCGGACTGAACGCTGCCTGGCAGTCAAACTGACGTCATGTTGTACACATGGTACGACGATTATTTTATGATTTTAAGGCCCGTTTCATACGCCGTACTTCACATGTACCGAATACATTAAAAACAATAGATAATGAGGCATTTCAGCTCATTACCTATTGTCTTTAATGTATTCGGCACATGTGAAGTACGGCGTATGAAACGGGCCTAAATCATGGCAAAATCTCTCACCATTTCTTCAAAGCAAAAGTAAAAACATCGTTTTAAAGTAAATTCTATGATATTACTCTCCTATATGTACGTTTTTAAGATCTTGCTACATTGCAATTTCATATCCTGGTATTCTAGTAGTTTGCTCTACTTTTGAGATTAGTGAGGTATTATACAGCATACGACCCAATGAATATGGCGTTTCTATCCGGTTTTAAGTCAGCTTAGCAGCGCCGGATTGTATAGCGATGGGGGTTAGAGGAAGAAGGTATATTTAAGTGTTGTTCATGGAAATAAAAAATTGTCATATTATCGTGGTGGTCGTATTAACGAAGTGGTGGAATGGCGGGATTCCACTGTAGGTATTACCGCCCTCTGGTAAAAAAAATATGCGTACGGCTCTTCAGCTTAGTAATGACAATGCGCTGTTAGATTATATTATAAAGGATATATATTTTAATCAATTTTTCACCAGGAATCACATGAGAACTATGTCTACGCAGGTGACAAAATTTCTTTCTTCGAAACTGGAGTCTGGCCTGTGGTGAATAACCCACAAATGTCAAAGTACAAACCTGATAGTCAGGCTTATAAGAATGCGCAAGCTTTCAATGATGTGTACAGGAAGTTATTGGAGACCTTGCAAAGTGTATTCGATGGCAATGTTGACAGGTAAAAAAAGAAATTAATAAGCAAGAAAGTAACTAAGTAAATAAATTAAGATCTTCTATGCCTCGCAATTTTCTGAAGAACTTCTATATTTTATTACAAAAGATTAAATTACTGAATATTAAATGGTGGCATATATTACAATAAATTTAAAAATCTTCTTTACCTCCATTTTCTAAAGAACTTCTATAATTTTTTACAAAAGATTAAATAACTAAATAAATTAAAGGTAAATGGATGGCACATATTTTACAAAACTTAAAACATGAAATATGACATGATTTTAATTTAACCAGTAAATAAATCCATATCCTCCGATAAATTAGCTATAAATCCATCCATGTCCGAAATTAAATATAATTAGCTAAATGAGTAATTGAGTATGTAAAAAAGTATAAATAAGTACAGTAAGTACTAAGTAACTAGGCTAAGTACAGTAAGTAATTTTAAAGAGGGTTGCATGTCATAGTACTTCAAAAGACTGATAGCTTGCCCATTTTAAGAAATTCAAGTTACGCTAAAATATTTCATAAAAAGATCATTTCAAATTAATTGATGTTAATATAGAATATATAGTTTTATTGAACTATATACTAAAATGGCTTAAATTATGTTTTAGGAATCTTTGGTATTTTGTAATACTAAAATGACTATTCACTTTCTGTCTATCAGGATAATGATAATAAACCAGTTCTATTTTTTTTTAATTTCTGTGTGTTCATCTCTATTTTCCAGGTTCGATGACGCGTTTGGTTTGATGAAATCTTTGATTGTGTATGGCACCCGCGTGGTTCAGACACCAATTGATGATGGCGGTGATCCTAACATTGGTCCTAACGCAGGTCCCACTTATTTCAACTAAGTAATTAATAACACATTTAACAATCTTATTGTCTTTACGAAATTCTCAAACAAAAAAAGGTCAAAAATGTTTTTGACCTTTTTTGTTTGAGAATTTCGTATGGTAATCGAAAACGTATGTGTGCAGTTTTGGGTGTGAACTTGGTCTTAAAGCTCGTCCGACATATCGTAGCAAGTAATTATTCATAAGAAACTCTTCATTTTTAAATACATGCTCACTATTGTGCTTTAGCATTTCGTATTGTATATATTACGCCTTTCGTTTTCTTATTGGATTACATGGAAATGGAATTAATCGCAATCGGTTCAGTATAATTTCTGCCAACTTCAATTTTATAACGTCTATTTATAACTATCTAACGATTTATGATTCTATTAAGTAAACAACAAAGGCCCAGTCACACTACAGAACGATAACTATACGATAATTTGTAAACACGCTCTGATTGTTCCAAAAATTATCGTTTCTTCCAGACTGAAAGAAACATCGAGGGAGCGATTTTAAAATCGTTATTATTGTATCGTTGTAGTGTGACCGGGCCTTCAGTGTTAATTGATTGTATGACCGGCTTTTTTATTACGGATTGCAAAAACTTTTCCAGATATACACATCTACACCCACATTATTCTTAAGTTACGAGCCATTCTTCGGTTTACGGGTACGGGTACGCGCATATCGCCCGCCCCTTCGCGTTAACCGGGCAATCTTAACCTCTCTATCACAATATTTTCGCTTCATTTTAACAATCATTTAAATCACTGTTCCGCCAAGACGTTAGAACTTTCATTTAGTCATTTTGCCTATGCAGCCACCCATTCCATGTATCGTTCAAGACCAGTTACCATTGTCACCCTTCGTCGATTAACCGCTTGTTTGAAGAAGACAATTCTATTCTCATTACGGAAGCCATCACGCAGCCGTAGCTGAAATTTATTGCCTAGTTCTTTCAAAATTGGTAATTTTGATGAATTGGACGTTCCGGTTTCATCCCGCTTGTCATACACGTAAAATAGAGCACGAAGATAATCTTGCCATTCATTAGAATTATCCAAATATTCTCTGAAGGTTGTGCCGCCATCGTTGGCAAAAACTGGGTCATTTGTGTCCTGCATTACAATTCTGCTGAAGTGTGCTGTCTGTACAGGGGTGGCAAATGGCATCATACTCACATCTGCGTCAGGACAGAAATTCACCCAGTTCTGGCATTCTGTTATTAACGTCGCGTAAGGATTATCTCGATTTAGCTTGTCAGAATACATTCTAAAATGAAAATTACCCATTTTTAAAATCTAAACTTTTAGGGTTCAACGCCGAATAGGTGTATATAAATGCGCAGGAACAGTTCCCTCAAGCGTATATTGCCTTTTTTATTGAAGAAACTCTCTTGATTTCATCGGTCACCACCAATCTACATCAATGGGCTTTGTAACTGAATTATAATAGCAATTAAGGACGATGAACTGTAGAAATTGTCTTTTCTACAGAGCGAGTCATTTAAACAATGATCAGTATTGTTTGATGAAGCCATGTTTGTATTTACTCGTTTTCAGCTGGCTGTGTACCTCTCGTCCTTAACCTTAGAATATGGATGTTTTATGTCCAAAACAATATAACTATGTACCCGAATCTCAATAAATTATAGTTTCTAATTTCTCCTGCTAATAATAATTATCTTCACTATACAAATTTCTCTCGAACTGACTTACTTTTTTGACCCTCTGGATTGTATGATGGATCGATAAAAAATGCAATTTAGATTATTTACATCCCATCATGATCCAACAATTTTCTGTTTCTCTGGTGAAGCATTTCTTGGAAATACTTTAGCAGAAATGCACACTAGGTATTTTCGAGGACAGTTAAATATCAATAATATAAATTTAAATCTTGAATATACTATACCTTAATAATTCCGGAAGGAGAATATAGTCCATGAGATTAGATGTCAAAATTCGATCATATGTCGTCCCTTTGTTTAGGTATTCCTCTATATTCACACAGTTTCCCAAAATGATGTCAAAGCTTACTTGTTTGGAAGTAAGCTTTTCCATGAAACTGGCTAACTTAGAGTCGATGTATTTTCCATACATGGTGACAAGTGATTTAGTATGCTTGAATTTCTTCACTTCAACATAATCCCAACCAACAAATGGAAGGACGTTGGGGGGGCAACAATAGTTAAAGGGTCCACCTTTGGGAAATAAAGAAGAAGCTGTTAGTGTGGGATTTTCGGCGAATGAACACTTCTGTGTGCGCTGAAAGACACCATCTTCCATATACTTCTGGGCAGTTGGAACATGTTCCTTAGGAATACAATTGTAATAATTGATTTTGCCGAAGAAACTCCCAGAGTCTGCGTTCATTGCTTCTTGACGTTGTTTTCGAATGCTTGATGTACCTTCCACCCTCATGTCGAGCCAACGTTTCCAGACTTCTCTTAAAACTTTCAGGTGGCTTTCGTTCAAACTGGTCAGTCCACCTGTCGCCGTCTTCAAATCCGCAGCACTTTTCAAGGCAAGAAGTCCCCGAAGCGATGCACAAAGGTAGTTGTACGTTCTTTCGCTTAGTAACGACGAGTACCAAATTTCTGTCACAATTTCACTGGCGCTTGAGTCACCTAAAAGTGAAATATGTTAATTATTAAGGATTTATTTCGGATACTACCACGCTATGATCAAAGAGAATATTTCCTGAGAATTGTTTAATATGCGAAATCTCGAGCTCGAATAAGATAGAGCAATCTATACTTTGCACGATCTTAGTTCACGTGTTTGGCCTTATAAATTACTTGTCAGTCGCTAGCCCCCCCGAAAATTTGAGATGTCGAAAAGTTCGGCAAATTTTGAACGTAAGTCTGGCAAATGTTAGACGTAGTTAAGTTGGAAAAAAGTGGGGAAAATAAACTGAAAAGAAGAAATATGTAAGATAATAGTAAAAAATGCAAGAAAATAGGGAAATGTGATGAAACATATTTAGCTTGTCGAAAGTTTCCGAAGTTTAGCATGGAATTTGATTGGTCGGGGAAAATGCAAAAGTCGGCAAATTTTGTTCTGACCCCTAATTTTTCCGCTCCCGTACACCCATGATAATTGTAGTAGGTGCTGAGCGTATTTGCGAAGGTACATTTTGCTATAAACACTATAAGAACATGTGCTCGCCAAACAGTTCATAATATAAACATCTTTAAATAATACATAATGAACGCTGAACTTGTAACTGGGGGCTAAACTGAATTATGGAGGAAACAGCTCCATGGTGTCCGAGCGTTGCCATTTAAAAATTTTGAGTTTTTTACAAATTGAAATTCAAAAAGTAAAGACAATTAAAGTAAAATAAAATGTTAATGTAAAAGTAAATGTAAATACCACATACAAACTCGAATGAAGTTAATTTTTTTTTCATTTGAAATGCGAAAGCTAAAGCAATTTAAAATAAAAGTTCATTCCAAATACAACTTCAACCGAAAACTAAAGTTATATTCAAAGTGAAATGCAAACAAAAATAAAAGTAAATTTCTCTGTGGCCGAGCGCTGCCACTACCATGATGCCATGCGCGCGTGACAAATTTTATATCCGTATATGTAGTCCGATCACCTACTTTATCCGTCAACTCGTCGAGCACATGGAATTCGAAAGTGCAAACATCACAATATGACAAAATGTCGGATTGGAGACAGTTTAAGATCAAGCAACGTGAAAAACGAATGGCAAAACCAGGGAAAAAAGGCAAAGGAGAGTCAAATGATTTGAAGGACGAAATCATAGTTCAGAGAATGAGCTCCGAAGTGACAGGAAAACAGCAGAAGTATACTCGAATTGGCCCACAAGAGTTTGTTCCATTTGAACACGATGAGTTCGCATTCGAAAACATAGTTTAATCTTGTCAAAAGTATTTCGCTAAGCACATTGAAAAGGCATGGTGTGTGACATCCTCGCGGGAGAACGTGGCCCATCTTGTAAAAACATGAACCAAATTCCAGATATTAAGGTATTCTACATGAGATTTGTTAAACCCGAAGCTCCAAACGAAATAGATGAAGAAGCCGATGATCATGAATCTACCCAGGTATTTTAATATACATTTACACTAATAATAATCTTGACCATCTAGAGTGTTGCTTTGTCCCTACCAACTCGCGTCATATTTAAGGAAATTTGAGAAGTCCTTCCCAATTGGGCTATTCCAATTATTATCTGCACCCCCCCTGTTGAGGAATCGACTTACGAGTAGCAACAGTAAACACAAAGCAACACTTTGTAAGCACTACGTACACTCTTCCAGAGTGCAAATAATTGACTATTGCGGATTGATTTTAAGCAAACCGTGTCTCAATATCATGCTATTCTATCAAGTTGCTAACAATTTAAAAAAGTAGCGAAAAGCGATTCGCTGTTTGAAAAGTAGTCAACTGCTTGGCTTCTTTTAGGCAAAATGTACTTCGCTATAACTACAGCTACTGTTTTAAAAAAGTAGTTCTCCC
>CACRXK020013232.1:0-14240 GCA_902702795.2 Paramuricea clavata
CTTTACCAATTTTGCGTAACATAATCGCGGTTACGCCATCGTTGTGTTCTAGTGTGTATAATACTTTTCTTTTTAAGGCCATGCGCACAACGGCATTTTTTGCTTTTTTGCGCGTGGGGGAAATTACATACTACCCCCGATCGCCAGCGGTTCTTCAAGTGAAACAGGTGGTTAAGCTTGAGGATCCGTCTGGTGCTACTGTCGGCCTTAAAATCAATTTTGACGATTTTAAACATTCTTATAACCAACCTCGTATTTCCATTACGCTTTCCCGCCGTTCTGACACATGCCCTGTGCAAAGCCTTTTGGATTATTTATCGTATCGAGGCCTGTCGGATGGCCCACTATTTCAAATGTTTGATGGCCACCCTGTTTCACGTAAAACATTTCTTTTTTGTTATTAGTTTTTCGCAGCTGTGGCCTCGATTCCTCCAAATATAAGGGCCACAGTTTCCGTATAGGCGCTGCGACTTTTGCGGCCATTTGCGGTTTTTCAGATGCTCAGATTCGAGCTATGGGGCGCAGGAAATCCGATGCCTTCCGTAAACATATTCGCTTATCCAACATGCCTAGTAGTAGTTTCCGTGCTTAATTTGGGTGGAACTGGGATCGGTATGGCTGCATTCTTTCTTTAGCTAGCAGGGCTTTCGGTCGCACTATTTGTTTGAGCATGCTCTGCCAGGCGAGGGTTTTAGCTATGCCGTGTTGCTGATGCAGGGGCAAGGCTTCCGGTTGCTTCACTCTTAACTGCATTATTTAGCATGCGTTTTGCATCACATTATCTGCTATACTTTGTCCGATTGGCCCATCTTCGCTTGTAATTAGACTTTCTAGGTTACGGCATACTGTACTTTGCCTTCATCGTTGATTTGGTTTTTGCAGTCATGATGGGGTGGGGGTGCCTCCTACCTGAGGAGGCTTGTGGCGGGAAAATGCCCCCACCTTTTCTGTGATATCTGTTATTTCATTTATGTAAATATAATTTATTGGACATTATTTATCAATAAACCGGCGTGTTCGCACGCACACAGCCATTATTTTTCCCAAATGGGCGTTTAGTGTTTTATTCTCGCATCACAGAAAACGGAGCTCATCAGCACTGCAAATTACCGTGGAGGGGGGTCATATAAAGTACAATTAATTTTAAGGGAGGCGATAAAGGCACTATTTGCTCGCCGAATAGTAATTTTATTGCCTCCCGCGTTCTATTTAGACATATAGTATAGGCATTTAGCTACATAGTGACCTAGCGCACGCGACAGAATATCACAGGAAAAAGTTGTTACATTGCGGGATTTTACTTCACGAAGCAATCGCATGGTAATACATGGGACATATATAAGCGCGAGTTGTCTGTGCGTGATTCATTCCTCTGAAGCTGTCATTGGAGCAAGATCTCAAGTCAGTTTCGTCTTTCGATTGCACCCTCCCTTCCCTCCCATTTCTCTTTCGGTCGCCTGCTGCTTCTGTCACTGCTAGCTAACTTATCATATATATATATATATATATATGTTCAAGGTGGCGGGAAAATGCCCCCACCTTTTCTGTGATATCTGTTATTTCATTTATGTAAATATAATTTATTGGACATTATTTATCAATAAACCGGCGTGTGCGCACGCACACAGCCATTATTTTTCCCAAATGGGCGTTTAGTGTTTTGTTCTCGCATCACAGAAAACGGAGCTCATCAGCACTGCAAATTGCCGTGGAGGGGGGTCATACAGAGTACAATTAATTTTAAGGGAGGCGATAAATAAATATACATTACGTCACTGTTCGCAACATTCTCCCCCGCCGATGACGACGTCGTCATCGCCATATCCTTCGTTAGGGTAGATCACTGCAATCTTCGTCACTGGCCTTCGGTATTCTCCAGTAGGGGTCTTCAATGTCCACGTTTCGCACTTTGCCATCAGATCCGGGATGTACTTTTGTGATTCGTCCGATAGTCCATTTTCCTCTTACAGCATTTGTATCCACTGTCATCACCACGTCGTTCACTTGGATATTTCTACGATCTACGCTCCACTTCTTTCTTGGGATAAGTGACGGGAAAACATCGGTTGTCCATCTGACCCAAAACGAATCTACGATTCGCTGCACAAATTCTACACGATCTCTTGGGTTCTTGGTAGCTTTGAATGGACCTTGCGGTACATTGGACGAGGAACGACCAAGCAACATGTCGTTTGGAGACAAATACGATCCATCATCCGGGTCGTTTGGAATATGGCCAATCGGTCGCTGATTAACCAGATTTGCAATTTCTAACAAGCACGTGTACAACTCGAATGGTGTTAGTATTTGCTCTCCGAGTGCTTTCTTTAACGCGTATTTACTGCTCTTCACCAAAGCTTCAGAGACCCCGTTTTGGTGCGGCGCTGCGGGTGTTATAAACTACCATTTCATTTTCAGCACAGAAATCACGAAGTGTTTTGATGTCCCAACCTTGTATCATCTCTCGTAACTCTCTTGAAGCACCAACTAACTGGGTCCCATTGTCACTTTGGACATCCTCTGATGGAGAAAAATCTTCTGAGAACTTGGATGTAACTCATCGTGGAATAGTCGACAGCCAATTCTAAATGAATTGCTCTAGTGTTGAGACACGTAAAGAACACTCCGTAGTGTTTTGCTGTCTTGTTTCTTCCGACTTTCACTGCGTAAGGGCCAAAGTAATCACAAGAAGTATAATAAAACGGCGGCGTCTGGGGTGCTAGTCGTTTTTCCGGGAGATCTGCCATCAGTTGAGTTTCTAACTTGTGTTCCGTTCTTTTGCAGAATACACATTCGTGTTTCACTTTCTTAGCCAGATAATGCGCTCGTAGAATCCAAAACTTTCTTCGAATTTTGGCAGTGGTTGAAGCGATACCAGAATGTCCTCGTTGATACATGTGACGCGTTATCAATAGGGATACCGAATGTTTGTAGGGCAACATTGCGGGATGCTTGCAGTCGTACGTCAACATTGCTTTGCTCAAACGACCTCCGACTCTGATAATTCCCTCATCATCTACGAAAGGGCTATACTGCTTCAATTCGCCATTCTTTATTCGGCTGTGAATACCTTTCTGCGCTTGTTTGATCCAATACACTTCGGCCTTGTACAGGTCATTTGGGGTGAGAGTTCCGTCATTTTCTGTTTCGATGGTTGCGTTACTTCCTTCTCGCTTGCTTCGTACTTTTGCTCCGAGTTTCTGTATTCGAGCAGTTACTCTTACTAGTTTTCGCCAACTTGAAAAGTTCGTACAACATATCGCTTCTTTCGTCGTGCTTACGGTGCAAACAACTGGTGTTTTACGACGTTCCGTGTTTACTTCTTTCTCTTCTACTGCAGCTGAAATGGTTTCAGGCCATTGTTCTTCTGGGGGCTAAGAAAATCGGGTCCGGATTTCCATCTTCGAGTTAAATCTTGCACTGAATCCACTGATATGCCTCTAGATAAGTCATCTGCTACATTCACTTCTCCGGGGATATGCTTCCATTGGAGTGGATCAGAATTGCTTTGAATTTCTCCTATTCTGGTCGACACGAATGTTTTGAATGATCTAGCTTGCGAGCGAATCCATGCCAACACAATCATGCTATCCAGAAAATATACGACTTTCTCAAATTGGAATCAGGATTCTTCTGCGATGGTTTTCCCTAGACGTGTAGCCAATACTGCTGCCTGCAACTCCAGTCGTGGAATTGTACGCTGTTTCAAAGGTGCTACTCTTGATTTCGCTGCGATAAACGTAACACCAAACGTGCCGTCCCTGAGAGGCCATCTACTGTAAGCACAAGTTCCAAATGCTTGGATAGATGCATCCGAGAATATACACAGAACTGGGTTTCCAAATGCGTTGGGAGGAGTCAGACATCTTTCATTTGTGCGAACAACTCCATCCACTTGTTGTGCGCATCTACTGGCAACTGTTCGTCCCAATCTACTCCTTTCTGCCAAAGATGTTGCATTCCAATCTTGGCTTTAACAATAAAGGCAGCGGCAAAACCGAGTGGACCAAATATGCGAGCTATTTGACTCAAGATCATTCGTTTCGTTATCCGTTTTCCTTGGATTTTCTGTTCAGCGGCTTGTTCAGAATTCAAAAGTTCAACATTAACTTTGAATGTGAAAACATCCTTCAAATGATCCCAAACAAGTCCCAGGACCTTTTCAGCGGTCTCGTTTGTAAGTAATGTCATTCCGGTCGAACTGCTTCCGTCTTGATTCGAGTTATCTTCATTAAGAACATGATTTGATGTCCAGCCTTTAACTTTGAAGCCTCCTGAAGCCAATACTTTATCTACGTCAGTAGTGAGTTGCTGTGCTTTCTCAACGTTTGGCACGGAATCGCAGATGTCATCGACGTAGCTATTCTCGAGAAGGGTTTTTGCGGCTTCCGGATTGGTTTCTCTTGCTTCTTCTGCTGTTTTACGGAGTGCAATCTGAGCCATAGCCGGTGCTGGCTTGTCGCCGAATGTAAGTACGGTCTTCGCGTAGACGTCAGGTTCTCTGTCCGTTTCTAGGTTCCTCCATAGAAACCGATGTACGTCTTGGTCTTCTTTAGGAATCAACACTCGATGATACACTTTAGAAATGTCTCCACTGATTGCAACTTCGTTTTCTCTGAATCTTAACACAACACCGAATAAGTTATTTAGCAAGTCCGGTCCTTTGAACCAGTAATCATTGAGCTTGTGTCCTTGGTAACTAGCTGACGAGTTAAACACGATACGAACGGGTGTACTTTTCTTCTCCGGTCTTACTACCTCGTGATGAGCGATGTAATGTACTGGACCTTTGTTGTTTGTTATTTCTTCCTTCGATAACTTTCTAGCAAAGTTCAACTCAGTCATTTCGGTTATCTGCTTGTTATACTCTTTGGCGCTGGCGAGATCTTTCATAAGGATGCGTTTGGTGGCTTCTAGTTTCTTGAGTGCCTGGCTTCGAATTCGGTTGTCTGGTAGCAAGTTTTCGTCCTTTTTCCACCGATATGAAACCATCAACTGATTTCCAACTCTTTCACACGAATCCTCAATGATCTTCTTTTCGCGTAGTTCGATTGGACTAACCTTTTCGGGATTGCACTTACATGACTTCGTAGTAACACCCATTGCTTCCGTTATCCAGAAGTCTGTCATGTCTACTGGATTTGTCAGCTGGACGTGCAACACTTTGTTAACTCTTCTTTGATATCCACTTGTTCCACCGAACACGACTCAACCGAGGGGTGACCGACGAGCGACTAGATTTTCAGCTTCCTTTGTCTCACCGGTATGCATCTTGGCATGATTAATTCCAATAAGTATGTCTATTGGACCGTTTCCTCGAACAATCTTTCTTCCTTCGAGACCCAGTTTCTCACTGACTTTACCAACATCAACTGAGGCGACATTGTCACTAATGGACGGTATTCCAATAGCAGTAATATGATGAACACTATTGTTCTCGAGTGACAGTAAACTAACTTTGTATAACTTGTATGGATCTCCTCTTCTTCACCTCCGACTTTAGTGATGGTTACATCCGCATCCTTTCATTTCAACCTTAAATCTTTGGCAACCGAGTTTCGAATCAGGCTTACTTGTGCGCCATAGTGCAATAAGATGTTAGCTTTCCTTCGCTTTCCTTCTTGACCGAGAACTTCCGCTTGAATAACTGGGAGCATACTTTCTTTGCGGTTGTTGACTGAAGCAACTCCAACTTGACTGGGTGGGCTGGATTAATGCAGCAGGGGGTGGTGGTGTGACTTGCATTGTTGACCGTTTACTTTGCCTGTACACTGGCGTCTTCGTGAACATGTAGCTGCTTTATGATTCTTGCTGGTTTTCTTCAAACATGAGAAGCAAGCACGACTTTCTCTTATCAGCTTCATTCGGTTCTCTGGACTCATACCTTCTAGCTTCGAACATTGATCGACCCAGTGCGTTGAGGTCTTGCACAACTAACACTTGTGCCTTTCGTGTTCTTCATGCCCGACATGGTTGACGTTCCATCTTGTTCTACCTTGGTTTCGCAGAGGGGCTGATGCTCTCATGCGGGACTTCATTTCTGTTGTCATCCACTTCATAATGTTTTCCAGTGTGGCTTCCCTTTTCTTTCGAGATCTCGTGCCCAAACCTTGCGATCATCACTTGACATTTTTTGCTCGATTAAAGCTAACATATGATTATTGTTCATATCGTTGGGGCGACCGACTTCTTTAAGTGTGTTGTAACACTCTGTTAACTAGGTTGACCAGTTCACAAAACCGAGCGTCTTCGCCATCCTGAAGTGCTTTGAACTTGGATATGTCTTGCGTAATTGTGTCTGCTATGAATCGTGGATCTCCATAAATTGAGTCGAGATACTCCCATGCTGCTTTGTAATCACATCGTATACCCTTAATCAGTTCTAGTAGTTTTCCTTGAAGACTTGCCCGTAGTATTGTTATTGCATCTCTCTCGCTGTACTGTGATTCAACAACATGCTTGTAATCAGCCCGAAACATTACGTAGTCTCTTACATCTCCACTGAACTTCGGCAATTTCGGCTTTTCAACTTTGAACGCACACGATTTAACTTCCTTGTTACTGGTTGGACTCTCTGCATTATTATCCATTTGCTGTACTGCCGGTTGGGGTGTCAGTTCCTGAACTGTTTGTTCTGTTTCTTCGGTAATTTCTACATCTTGAGAATTGCTATCTGTGTTTTGTTCTGGTATTGATTCTCTATAATAGCTGTGTTGGCATTTTCTCCGTTATTTTCTTGGGTTTCTGTGTTTTCTTAGCTATATCATTTTCTGCGCATGTGTCTTGGGTGACCTGTTCCTGTTTTGATTTCAAAATATAATCTTTCGCTCTGAATTTCAAAATTAATGTTTTCTCACGGCAATCTTCGATCCATTTTTCTTCCTTAGCAAATTCTTCGTCATCGACCTTTTCTACCAAAGCCTCGTGCTTTTCTACGACAGTTTTATAGTCTATTTCTACTAGTTCTAGCGCTTCTGTTATCTCTTCAACAGGCCGGTTGTTTTCAATCATGCTGTATAAATTATTACTACGACGTGTTAGCGAACTTTTCGCGTTTCTTCTGGCCTTTTTCGCATCCATTTTACAGTGACACTTTATCAGCCTTTGCTGTGAACCTTTGGGACTCCAGATATAAACACAGAAATCGAATTTATGGTCCGTTGGGTTCGACAGAACTCAACATATTACAGACAAAGACCCGCGAATCGTATAGTCAATTGAACGTATTAAATATGTCAATAATTTTATTCGATCTAAAAGTATAAAAATACAAAACTAATGTAAAGTATAAATGGTACATACGTGTTCTTTCTCAGTAACTTACTTCTTGGCGAGTCTTTGAACAATCCTCTTTAACAACAAATAATTCGTCCGATATATCTAGCGTGTCCGATATAGTTTCAAGTCGCTATTACAAACCTTATAGCACATGTTTTATTTCCCGAGTCTTAGCATAATTAAGAATGGCTAATGTGAATATATTACATAAATAAATATACATTACGTCACTGTTCGCAACAATCATGGTTTTGAGTGCAATTTGGGGGAAACATGCCTTTCAAAACATACACTCATTAGTGTATGTTTTAATTTCCAGTTTGGCTGAGAAACCATATTATTACTTATTTATACTGGAAGTTACTACAGCAAGAAAAGTTCTGCATCATACCCAAGGGATCAAAGGCAGCATGTGCAATGTGCTGAATATTAAATTTATAACTCATAAGGCCACTGTTTGTCAGTGTTTGATGAATATTACCATCAATGGTCATTATTTATTTTGAAAATGATCATAATGAAGGGTAGGCATCGGGTAATGAAAGGATAATAAAAAATGTAGGGTGGGCATCAAATGTTGGACTCCAGTGGCTTATGACAGTGGCCACTGCCTGTATAAACTTTTATAAACAAAGCCTCCAATGAGAAAAGTTATAAATACATCCAAAAAAGGCAATAGGAATACATTGTATTGATCATACAGTATGAACAAACTTATCAACAGACATACTGTATGTACTGTATATCCGTCACTATATCGAAGTCTCGAAGCTGGGTGTAACTACATGTATATAGAATATTGCCTACATAGTGTTTTTTGTCCAGCATACAGTATATGTTAAAATATGTAAAGGCTGATTTACACTACACAACTTTTGCCTAAAACTGTCTAATGCAATCTGCTTACTACTTGAGTTGTACTGTACTACGTAAATCAAGGACGCAACATGCCTACAACAACATATGCAAGTTGTGTATGGTACTTGATTTACACAGTACAACTGAAGCGGTAAACAGGTGGCATGAGACTGTTTAGGTAAAAGTTATTTATAAGTTCATATTGGGTCTGTGTTCATATTGTTTTTTTTTTAAATCATTAATGAGTGCAATTAATTTAAAAATTGCACTCACAACCAACCAAATTGCAATAATTTTGCCATGTAATCCTTAATCCACAGATGCAGACATCTTTTCATCCTTTAAATAAAACACAACAAATATTGGTATTTGCAAGATATGAAGCATTAGCTATCAAGCCATCAGTTTGTGTTATTGACCAATTCATTTGGCTGCGGTTGATAACGCAAACCTCGGGCTCAATAATTCTTCTTGATAATTTGGAGGGATTTCACAATTCCAACAGTATGAAACAGAAATATATACATTTCAATTGATTATAACAAAGTTCAATTTTTATGCAAATGCCCAGCACTTTGTACAAAAAGGCTTTTCATTGAAATTTTGAGAATATCTTGTTGTCAATGCTGTACTGGTACAATGTATAACTTGAAACTGTTACTGTGTCATGACAGTATTTAGTAGCATTACAGTGTTACAAATGCTGTATTTTAAAGTATTTTCTGTTTTTCCTTTTGCCAGATGAAAGGTGTCGGTTCCCAAACTTTAAGATGTAGTGAATCCGTAGTAGAACGTATAGCCTCAGGATGTACTCACTTGGGAACTCTGGACATTGAGGCACCAGGAAAAGCGGAAGTTCTCGTGTCAAATGTTTTGCGATTCCTTTGCTACACATGACATCAGGAAATACACGAACAATTGTGTTTTCAATTTGAGTAACGTACGAAATAAATTCATCATTTGGCACAGTAAGTCCACCAAATGTCTTGATTCGTAGCCCTTGAAATAGCAGAAGAGCTTGGAACTGCTGTCAAGATTTGGGTTGATGAGACTTTCCT
Organism: Paramuricea clavata; assembly: GCA_902702795.2. Taxonomy (NCBI): domain Eukaryota; kingdom Metazoa; phylum Cnidaria; class Anthozoa; order Malacalcyonacea; family Plexauridae; genus Paramuricea; species Paramuricea clavata. Next base: position 9,195 of record CACRXK020013232.1, read on the forward strand.
GACAAGTATTACACTGATGCTTCTTGCAAGATAGCTTTCGCAGCAACGTAACCGGCAACAGATGTGATGGCATTCGCCTCAGTCGCATCATCACAGATATTGAGCTCTCGATAGTCTGATTCTTCGAACACAAATGGCTCGGCAATAGGTTGATGTTCTGTTGTCTTTTTCTTTGTCGCTGGCTTCAGAGGAACCAGGATGCTGTTGAGGTCTTCTGCACAATTACCGGATGATTGTTGTAGAAGATGTCGATAGAACAGCTTTCGGAAAGCTCTGCAGAACTGAACCGATGTTGGGTTTTCAGCATTACCTCCCTGTTGACGGATTGATCCAAAGAAGTTTTCGAGGGCATCTTGATTTAGCCGTCTCGTGCATAGAACTGTTGACCAGATGATTTAAGTCCAAAGGTGGAGTGTTCCGTTGATCGTACCTCGCAATGCATTCAAGCATTTCAACAAGCTTGTGACATCTTTGTTGGTATCTTTGTTTAGGACTGTAATGTTTGAATAAGATCAAACATTTATTTTAAAAACTTCATGTGTGCCGAGTTTGGGGTCATTGGTCTTCGAAACACTTTAGGGCTGTTAAATGAAGAGCTGTCAAGACAGTCAAATGTTTTGTCGAGCTTGGAAACTAATTCTGCCGTTCCACACGCTGATGACGGAAGGCGTCCAAGACTCACATACGTCTCGATTCCTGCTGACACCGTGTAACTGAGTGTTTGAGTCGCATATTTAACTTTCATTTTCTGAAATCCGTTAGGATGAAGGTGTAGAGCCGTTAATTTTGGACATAGTCGAATAGGTAATCTGCTGTCATTGTTGAACACGGTTTCGACTTTCGATGTCAGTCCAAGAAGCGAGCTTGCCGTCAAATTGAAAGTTGTAGTTAATGAGATTGTTCCTAATTGCTTTTATGATATGAGGTGGATCGTAGAGATAAAAAATCTTTACACCATTGTGCAGGAACCATGGACGTTCAGGTGTAATTCCGAGCTCGCTAATGAATCTTTGAAAATTCGACCCCAAGTCTGAAACAATCGTGACTACTTTAAGCCCAATAGATGCCATTTTGTCTAGTAGTTTGAATAGCTCTCATTTAACTTTGTCGCTGCCACACGATTCGTTGACCAAGTAATAAGCGATTGGTTGCTTCCAGTTTTCAGTTACACCGTGCAACATGAAAGCTACTGCCGAAGTTGACACGAGTTTGGTTTTGTTCTCACCGTCATCTTCCAAACCAATGATCTCGTCCTTTGCTGTGTCATAACATAGATTTGCCTTAATCGATATTTCGTCCAACGCGATTGTACACAGTCTGCTGTTTTCATTCATTGTCTTAACCTTTCGCTCAACAACACCCAACGCAAAATCGGTCAGGCCTGGATTATCAGGCATACCAGATATCCACCTCAGAAGGCTGGCCTTCGATGGTAGACAGAACAATTTAGACATAAACCGATATGCCTTGCCGCTGATATGATAAAGTGACAAAGCAAAATGTTTTGTCTCTTCACTATACCTCTGACCTTTGTTTGCCTTGGTATGAAGATCCATTTGCATTTGGACGAGGTTTGCAACTCTTTCCGGTAAAAGGGTTCGAATTGTCTCCATTGCTGTCTTTTTATCGATAAGTTGTTGACGCTTTTTTTTCATGAACGCTGGTCGCATCCTCTTTAACTGTTTCCGTTGTCGGTTAATCACCAGCCGCTGTTTCTGTTTTCCTGGGCTCTGGCTGGACAACGACTTACTTGTTTGACACCCAGCGCTCTTTGTAGAACCTGGATTTAGATAGAAATAAGGAAAATGTAATTTGCTTAATGATCGTGAGTATATGACCACGTGACCATAATACTACATGGCCATGGTATTTTTCAGCTAATACCATGACGTGGCAAGCATGTTGATTATTAATGAAAAGCTATCAAAAGTTTTTATTTAAAATTAAATTAAAAGTCATTAAATATTGATCAAGTGAATGATATTTGTTTTCTATATAGTATCTAGTTCAAGTAAAGGTAAAATCCATTCTAGGCCATCATAGACTTTTCACTCAGGGTATTCCCCATTTCATCGCTCAGAGTTATTTTTTGGGGAACACCTTTCTTCCAGGGCTATATACTAGGGGTTACTATCGCAAGGAAAGTGCTGCTTTGGATCCACAGGCAAACACTGAAACCTCAAATGTATCTGGAAACTAAATACAAGATTATTTTCATTTGGCTTAAAACACATTTACATGTACCATCAGGGGGGGGGGGGGGATTGGCCGAATTGCCCTGGGCTCCACCTTAATAGGGCCCCAACTTGAGAGCGAAAGCCAAAAATTGAGTAGGTTATTTAAATTGGTCAGAGAATTTTTGAAATTGAGGGCTCCTTACAGTACATCCACATGCAGTCTAGTTAAGGTCTAGTTGGGTCTAGCTAATTAGAAGTAATCATTTAATGGGCCCCCCAGGGAAGATTTGCCCTGGGCCCCGCAAATTCTCTGAGCGGCATTGGTACCCATACAAAGAAACAATGTATGTACGATTTATTTGATTTTGATCAAAAATTGAGATTACAACACTTCAAAAACTGACTGTACAAAAACTATTTCAAATTTACAAACTAACATATTCAACATATACAAATTAAAAGAAGAGAAGGAAGAAGAGAATGAAGAAAAAGACATGTGGACTAAGTGCACAAAATACAAACATACAATACACAGACAGTAGAAGTAAACAGACACATAGACAGAAATGACCAGGGTGGGATAATTGGACTGGTACTCCGACAACTTTTGCCGCGTACCTGGTCTGGTACAAACTTAAGAGTCAAGACGTACCTAAGACTACTTCCGAGTCATGCGTTTTTATACCTACGTATAGTTTACTGGTCCAAAAGCAAAAAATGTATGGGCAATTTTGTACAAATGAATCTTTAATTATGGTATTTGTACAACATAATATAACAGTTTTCAAAGCGTCGACGTTGTGACTCGACGTTGTGACTCATTTACAGTGGATTTACCGAGGGTGCTAACAGTCTGACCTCAGCTACATACTGTGTAGTTTTCCTCATTGGGCCTAAAAAATACCTGTGACTGTGGTTCCGGTTTCATATCGCGAAAAAATGTACAGCTAAAGTTTTTCACGGTTTTGAATACTTTGGCAGGTCTGCTAGTTATTGCTAGAAGGACAACGTAAGTACGCGAATAGCAAATTTCTGCGTACCTACGTGGTACTTGCCTAAAAACAAAGAAGTACCAGACCATAAATTTGGCGTTCCTCCGGTACGTTGGTACGTGAATTATCGCACCCTGAGTCAATGACGATGAACATAAAAGTATATGAGCACAGACAGGCACGCAATTTGCATTTTTTGAAAGAAATAGGACTGGAAAATATGTCAGACTTCTCTTACATACAACGTTCCAGGGTTTGACAAATCTTAAAGAAAGAAAATTGAAAAGTACATGTAGTTGCACAGAGGAGTTTGAAGGACAGCACTAACAACCTGACTAAGTTGTGTACATGCTCAACAAAAGAAACAGGAGTCATAACTGTTCATGTTAATGTCAATATAGGGCCATTCCATTTAATATCCCCCCCCCCCTCCCATGCATGAGGTCAGTAAAATTTTAACCCCTACAAAACCCTCAAAAATGTGTAAATTTTCCCCAATACCCCTTAGAAAAATTGCAGAGATCAAGGATGCCGACAGGCTTAACCTCTCAGAAACAACTTCAAATGTAGTCACCCTTCACAAAAATCCACAGAGAAATAGAAGTTCCAATGTCAAGGTCTCTTTAAATGTCATTTCTCAACAATTATCAAGTTCTGTCTATATATTTTTGAAGTAACAATCCATAGAATATTTCGAGTTGTCAGGATGGCACGACTTGTTGGTGTAACTGTATAAATCAGCACATAAATTCCAATGACTTTATGCCTGTGTATATGCCTCAATTGACTCCACCACAAATATGGGCCATAGACACATTTTACTACTAAGGTTCCAATGACCAAATATTATCTGAAGTAACATAATTTGGAATGGAAATTAAATAGACACTCTAAAATCTATATATACAGTTCACTGGATATTATAGAGTTCACTGACACTCGGATTGAGAAGATATTTCAGGATGATTGAATGAATACGAATATGCAAAATAAATGCAGATTAATCTGTGTATTGAGCAATCATGATCAACTATTTAGACTCAATACGTTAACTGGCAAAAAACGAACATTCACAAAGTAAACAGAGCTTGTATATATATATATATATATATACAGGGTGTATAAAAAAAAGCGCAATCCTCGACTGAAATGTAAATTGCTAAACAAATAATAGACGAAAACGTTAAAGTTTACATTCATTTTAAAGCGTAGCCATTCAGCTTTCTAACAGTGGGTTGTTTCTTAAATTTGACTCATTGGTTCGCGGCTAATAATACTTTACGTTATTGCGATTGGAGATTAAAGAAATTGAGATGGAATAACAAACGTTTCATAAAAAACTGATTTTTTCATTAAAGCAACAAAATGTTGCATTTTATTAAATGGATTGTAACAATAAGTATAATTACGGCTTCTCTTCCACTATTTTCAACAGAGTTTGAAACTTCAAATGCGATATAATTTTGGCTTGGACCATCTAAGCTGACTGACATCAACTTGCTATAATTTCTGTTTACATTACATCGCAGTTCGATGACACTCTGGCTCAGACACCAGAATGTTTTGACGATTTTAGCATTCGTTTAGGATTTTCAAACAACCTGGTCTCTTTTAAAATACTTTTAATTTGTTCTTACGTGGTTTTCAGATGTAGTGACGACAACATTAAAGCTTAAAGAAGAAAATTCTAACATTTAAACCGACTAAACAATAACATAGTAAACTTGCATAATTAAACAGCAACTAAAATGATAGGTTTTACTAAATCTTTTCCTGTGCAATTATTACTAGCATTGGAGACAAGGATAATAGTTTGTTTGAAAGAGAAAAGAACAGGCTTTGAAGTAAGCCTAAAAGCGTTTAACTAGAAATAGTAT
>CACRXK020013233.1:0-14239 GCA_902702795.2 Paramuricea clavata
CAAATAACTTGTCGAGAAATTCCCATATCGCTTTAGTTGTAGTAAAACATTCAATTTCATATCTCAGGGGGGGGGGGGGTTTGGATAGCTTCAATCAATCTTGCAAGTTGACTTCCTTCATTTTCATAATTTCTCTTCATAGTGTCCTCGAAAATTCTTTTCCATGTTCGATAATTTTTAATGTTTCCAGAAAATTGTGGTACCTTTATTCTCTCCAGATTAGACCTCTGTTGTTTGGGTTCCATTTCAGTCGGTAGTCCCTTTGATGTTTGATCTACTTCACATTTTCGTCGATATTGTTCTAACTTTGAGAGTAAATCGCCATATTTTGCAATGATTTCCGTAATAAAAATATCATGGTTTGTAAAATCGGCTTCCTCAATGTCAGCTTCTACCATTAAGTCAGTAATTCCATTATGTATTTCTCTTACAGCTTTATATTTTACCTTGACTTCGCCAAAAGCCTCTTCAAGACTATGTATTTCCGGGCGAGCTTCTAGCACAAATTCGAAGCTTTTTACTTCGTCGTCGAACATTTTCTTCGCCAAACTCCTCTTCCGATTTAACTCTTCAATTTTAACCATCGTTGATGCGATCTTTAACACTCGATGTCTTTGTTTTCTAGCGTGTCACTACTCGAACGCGTTCGGAATTGTTATTGATCTGGCATATTTCGCCCAAAATAACTTCCCATTTCGCTCTATTAATCAAACGATTTTGACTGTTGTGAACTCTTCGCAACACAAAGACACGGACAATGTTCTAAGGTTTATTTCGTACAAGTTTTAATACATTTTTATCGTATTATTTGGCTGTCAAAATAGTTGTTGTTCCCTTTTGTCCTCGACTTTCGATCGTATGATTAAAACAACAACACGTGACCAAAATTAACCTAATTAAATATTAAATAATTAGCATGCATTATGCAGTTCTATTAAAGTGTCAAAACAGACTGTACTTTCTGAACTCCACCGGTACTGAACATTGCATTTTTAAATTATTAATAATACCAGTTTTTTGTATACATGCATTAGTTCCTCTTTTACCTATAGGAAGACATGCATGTCGTATAGCCTATTGTCGATTTTTTCGTGTTTTACTAGTTAGGAAATCTTGCATGTTGTTATAGCAAGTCAAATGATTTAATAAACTCTGTTAAGAGAAGAAACGGAGAAACAAAATTTTCAGCCAAAAATTAGAACACATATTAATACCTTCATCCTTTGTCACCTTCGTGGTGGCATCTGGTAATAATAGCGTCTTTTCATTGGCGTCTTTATCCATAGAGATATGGCCACTGTTCTCAACTACTTCCACTTTATTATCAGGATTATTCGACGCTTTTAATATTTCCATTATAGTTGCAAGCAAACATATTCCAACTAACAGTCCACAAAATATGCTAAACAAAACCGAATTCAAAATGTTGAAAAGATTTAAACATTTGGATTTACATTTTATATACTATACTGAGCTGATCACTCTTTGAGTTCTGTGTCACGTATTTTCTGTTTTGGAGAATGTGATTAAACTAAGTCTTACATTGTGATAACAACTGTTGCTGTATATTCAGGATCCTCAGCACATTTGACTTGTAAAAATTTCGTAAATGGCGTAACTCGATCGATACCTGAAACTAAATATTGAGAGTCATTTCTCAATGTTGAACATACATCGGCATGATTGGAACTAAACACGTACAAATATATTCGAGTGTATAGATGTATACTTTTAGTAGCAAATTTTAATTAAAAAATCCCATCTACTAATTACAACCAATTTATATTCAATTCTACTAAAATGATGTTTTCAAAATATTGATATTTCCAGATATATTCCTAAATTGTTAGTACATAAATATTTCATGGACCCAAAGCAACTTTCATATATCATGCAATAAGACAAGGATGTATATTCATGCTCACCATTTTTGAACAGAAATTCGAAGTTTTTTCTGACATCTTCATTGGTGCAAACATCTGGCATACACACACCCCACTCCATGTTATAGGTCTAAAAAGTTTATTTTTGTGGTGTCCTTTACTTTAAACTATTCTTTAATTAATGAAGACTAGTGCAGTTTCGTTCATTGACCAAGAGAGAATAGGGGTGACTCACAGTCAGTTGCTTGTAGGATTAAAAATTGAATAGCGAATTACATATATGCACAATTAAGGTTTTGTTCGTTGAAAGAAACAATTAAAATACTATAGCACGAGGTTTCTGTGCCCAGTAGCGTAGCCAGCTCGACGATTTGGTCTTGCGTGCTATGCAAATATTTTCGTGTTCATTGACTAGTACTGTGAGAACAATCAATTTGTAAGGAAATGAATAATGATAATAATAACATTTTGAATTTGCATAGCGGGACTAAATTGTTGGACTGGTTACGCCACTGTCTGTTCCACCAGAGGCAGCCCTGAAATACGTGCAGAAAGCACCAAATGCATGTCTATTTATAACATTGCTTTTCCTTGAGTGCTTGTGGCGCTGGACAAATGTCAGAGGAATTGGGCGAGTTTATTTATTTATTTTTTGGGCTTCCTATACAGGGTGAGTAAAAAAACTGACACCTTTGTTGTTCAAATTAGCCGCGAAGGTATCAGGGTTTTTTTACTCATCCTGTATAATTGGGTATTTGTGTAAATTTTAAAAAATTGAAAAATCATTGATGATTTAATGATTCATTCAAAACGTCTCCATGCAGACACACATGCCTTTGTATACCCGGAAAAAAGAATTAATTAAAATCATAAAGGATCAACTAAAAGATTATTACCACATTCTGTAAAGTTTATTCTTTTCTCCATTTGTTTAATTAAGTATGGTTGTGTGTAATTTGCATCAATTTGAGTATAATTAAATTATTGTCAAAAGTGGGCAATGTTAATGTTAAAAAAATTAAAATGCTGTTCAAATATTTTCCAATAATAATGGTTGTTGTATAAAACATTTTATCGGATTTAACTTTCAAACAAATAAGTTAACTCCAAAATTGAACGTGTTATAAACATGTCTTTCCATTTTCCTATTGTAGCTCCTATAAATCTCACATCTTCTTATAAACCTTTCCAAGCAAGCATTGCATGTGCGCATGCATGTCCATTATTTCTTGCCATGAGTAACGTTGGGCATTTTTATACTTATTCATTCTTATACCTGGCTGTTATTCCGGACCAAGGACATACTTCCAGGAAACATTGTCAAACAGTAGCGAGAGTCGGGTAGTTGCTGACATTCACTGTATGATCCATACCATAAAGTGTTGCCACCGTAAATGCCGCTGCTTGGTTTCCCACTGGCGTCAGCAACTGTTGAATGAAGAAATGACGACCATGAGTGTACTTGGGACATAGGCAATTCAATTTCAAATTACAATCAGATGTTATGAAGGAATGCAAGTTGCTTTTGCGGTCTGCAAGGTAATTATAGAAGCGGGTTCCACTTTCTCCGCATCTCGAAAGACAATTTGACATTGCGACTTAATTTGCCACCTTAATTAAGGGGAGTTCAATCTTGGCCTATCGAGGGGAAGATGGCTATGATACTCATTAGAATAACTTATAATATTACTCATTATCTATGTTAGTCAACGTTTATTCATAAATTTGGTCCTTCACCTTCACCTTCACGTGCGTATTGTATTTTTGCCAAATCCACCAATTTACAATTTCTAGTACGAGTCACGGATAGGTAACTTTTCTAAAACATTGCTATTGGTTAGTTGGGTAAAAATACAACACGCACGTGACGGTGAAGGACCAGATATATGAATAAACGTTGACTAACATAGATAATGAGTTATATTGTTATTCTAATGAGTTTCACGGCCATTTTCCCTTCGATAGGCTACATATGTTTCAATTTAGGTTGTTTTAGTTTCGCGGTTTAGTTTAATACTTTAGTACTATTTAAAGCTCGCGTAGGAGTGTTTTATAAACACGACTATACAAGTGCTTTAAATGGCTTAAAAAACGACTCATCATATATGAGTCCATTTTAAAATAAACTTTGTTTAAACCGAGAAAATCAAAGCTAAAGTTTATGTAAATGAACATGATTTTTTATCACATGTAACGATACGACACGCTTATGATTTTTCTTTGTGTTTTCCTCCTGAATTATCAATGAGATTTTTAAGTACAGTAACTATTTAAAACATTACTGCATTACTGTCACGTATACAGTAAACATTACAAAAGCATTGACAGATTTACATTGCAGTTGAAAAAGGTTTCGGAGGGTAAGAGAGTTTGTTATTCACGATTAATGCTCGAGAGATTTTCTCTCTGCAGACTATCTGTATCTGCCTTATTTGGAGCTGATCTGGTTATTAGAGACCTTAAGATTGACGTTTACGGCAAACGTCAAACCGCTAGCGCGGTTTTTGATTTTACAACTCTATTATTATTCCTTTTACACCAGTTTTGAAATATGTTAAACTTATTAAACTTGTGCTCTTTAGCAATGATTTAAGAAAGCAAATTAACCACTAGTCATGCCATTCACCAAAGCAATAAATTAAGATTTGGCGTTTGAAGTTGACGTTTGGCGTATAAATTTCATGCTTTAACGACTACAAGCCCTCGTAGCAGTTCCAACATGAAATTTATACGCCAAACGTCAACTTCAAACGCCAAATCTTAATTTATTGCTTTGGTGAATGGCATGACTAGTGGTTAATTTGCTTTCTTAAATCATTGCTAAAGAGCACAAGTTTAATAAGTTTAACATATTTCAAAACTGGTGTAAAAGCTATAATAATAGAGTTGTAAAATCAAAAACTTCGCTAGCGGTTTGACGTTTGCCGTAAACGTCAATCTTAAGGTCTCTAATATAATCTCACGGTCCTCAACACTGTTGGCCAAATAGTTCACTTTAAATTCAGTTAAGTTGGTTTCCAGGCCACAACCCTTAGTAAAGATACGTACTTATATCTCATTTGTGTCGGTTGTCTTTGATCGTCCGAGGTTTATAACTAGCTAATATACCTTGAATAAATAATTGCATCAAACTTTTCGACAAAACGCGAAATTTTTCATCAAAAATTTTTGAAAATGACAAAATATGTTAGAAAACCTCCACAAATGAGATATAAGTTAGTTATAAACCTCGAAAGTCGGTTTAATTATAACTGATATATTGCCCTCGGACGCTGCGCGTCCTCGGGGCCTGCGCGTCCTCGGGGGCAATATATCAGTTATAAAGTTATAAACCTCCTCCTCGGTTTATAACTCTAACTTACATCTTGCCAATTCCTGAAGCGTGAGATTTCCATAGATGTGTTGACAGGTTTTCAAACTTGTATTGTTAAGAGCTGTATTATAATGGATATCGTGTAATATTCGCCCATTTGCAGGATAACACCAGAACACAACATTCAATAAGATGAGAAACGTTCGCTGTATTGATGGTGTTAACGTTAAAGAGAATGTTTGTGCCATTTCTTTTCGTGATCGCATTTGATCGGATTTTGTAACCCGATACGATCGCGATGAATTTCAAGATAATAGTGGCACTGTATAATTTAGAAATTTGCATGTCATTGAATGCTTGGAGGTCAAGCAGAACGCGAAGAAAGACAGTGTTTGTACATGGTGTGTATACGGTTATTTCAATTAAGGTTGTCCACGAGCAAAGCGGAAAAGTCAAATACGAGCGCGAAAGGCTGCTGGGAATCGCTAACAAATTAATTAATTTTCAAAGCGGTTCCCAGCAGCCTTTCGCGCTCGTATTCGACTTTTCCGCTTTGCTCGTGGACAACCTTAATTGAAATAGCTGTATAAGTACTAGCGATAGATGAACCAGACGGGAATCGTAATCTTAAGATAAATATTAATGCCCAGCATAAAATACGTAAAAGAGCCATAACAAAAATATAGTTTAAAATATTTATTAGAAAGCTAACGTTTCGTCTTTAACTTAAGACATCTTCAGAGCAATGACATACAAAGCGGAAAACACAGAAATATGAATAAATTATAACTATTTACAAGATATTATATTACAAAAGTAGAAAGAGGAATGGTCAGAGTAGAAGTAGAGGGACCAAACTGCCTTGTAAGTTGAGAGAGGGTTTGAGTTTGTTAATGAGAACACTTTCTCCAATGAGGAGTTCGTCTGGAGACGAGCAACAAGAAATAATCTTAAAATCATTAAGAGAGGCGGAGTGACCAGTGCTATCAAGATGGGAAAATTAAGGATACTAGACATGGTCGGATTGCTGCTTTTACTGCCTGTTAGAGGAGAAACACCCAAGTGTTCAGATACTCGTTTTCCTTGATCTATCTAAGGCTTTTGACACAGTTAACCATGAAATTCTTCTAAAAAAACTAGAACATTATGGTAAAGAGGAAATTGCTTAAAATGGTTTGAAAACTACTTCTACATGAAAGAACGCAAATTCTTAGCCGCAGGTTCCGTGATCATACAGGAAGTCAAGTAAAATGACCATATCTTCAGGGGTTCCGCAAGGCTCGATTCTTGGGCCTCCACTTTTTCTAGCTGTTGTATACTAACGACATTGAGAACTGTAGTGAAATAATTTATTTTGTTATGTATCCTGATGACACTAACGCGTTTTACTCTGACAAATGCCTCAAATCTTTAATGCATGCTGTGCAAAAAGAATGAATGAAGTGACTAAATGGCTAAACGCCAATAAATTATCAATATAAAATACTAAAAAAACTAAATACGTCATTTTTTAATCAAAAAATAAAAAGGTGACACTGATATTTATATCAACTTGATCCTACCAGGCCAGTTTTTGAGTAAGGAATTAATGAGAACAGCAAGCAGTAATGGACCCAACTTCGTACCTTGTGTTAAGCCACCATTTGTTTTCTTCCAGGTGGACATAGAAGTTCCCACCCGGACACATTGTTCACGATCGCAGAGGAAGGCTAGCTTTAATCCACCGAATTATAGAGGGATGGTTGTTTGTTATAGGTCTGTTGGGCGTCGACAAGGTAATTATTTGGTACTTTTAGGTCCTCCTGGTTTTCGTCGAGAGTTAGAGAGTCAAAATGTGATGTAAGGGCAGTAAGAAAGTTATTAAAATTTTCGGTCAATTCTTCACAGTTCCGAACATCATCAGAACATAACTGAGATTACATAATTGAGTCGGTTTTCTTTGAAGTTCCGCGGGCTGTATTTAACATAGATATCGGTCATTAGGCCAACCGTCTAAAAGCACGGGAATGGTGTTGATATTCAGCAGAGAAGAGCGGGGCTGATGAATTGAATTGAATAGATAATTATGAATAAGTGGGCTGTATTCAGATACAGCCTGGAAATATTGGGCTGTATCTGAATACAGCCAGCTGCTATTGTACCTGGATACAGGCCATGAATTGATAATCCATTGAACTTACACTACGACCACTTCGATTAACATTTTCTGATACTATTTCACACAGAAGTATTCAAAAAAAATATTTCAAACTTCAAGCTATCACCTTCGCTCTTGTTAAGTTCGCTAATTACTAATTCCTCTTCAGCTTTTCCACAGACTTCCCAACACTCGCTACTAGTTGTACTGGTTGTCGCCAATAGGCTTCTACAGATTATGCTACGAAAATGCTGAAATTGTGCACTAAAAATGCTCAAAAGTTGCTCAAAAGTTGCTTGAAAATTGAATAAGTTGCTCAAAAGTTGCTCGAAAATTGAAAAAGTTGCTCAAAAGTTGCTCAAAAATTGAAAAAAAGTTGCCCCTAAAATGTCAAAAGTTTCTCGTAAACGAGTGGGTGCAAAGCAAGATATGACCGTATATTAAACACTGTAGATTAATACAATAATAACAGTTCATAACTAACTATAGTTCTATATAACTATAAAGTCTTATAACAACTTAATGGCTAAAAAGCTATAAAATCAGTTAAGATTTATAATAGAATAACATACTGCAGCTATGAATAATCTCAAGACTCTATTTCTCAAATATATGTATTTATAATGAACTTTGAACTTTCGTGACACTTTCAAACTGCACCATTGTTGGGTTTGATAAACAGTCATAAACTGAGCTTGCAAACTGGTCTGAGCCGCCAGCAATTAGCAAATTAATGTAACTTGCAGTTATGGGGGTTGTTATGGGGGTTGTTATGGATGTTTGCAAATATGTCAAGCTGCTGTAGCCTGTAGAAGTAATGGTAAGCTAAAAAGTTTGTCAAATGGCCAACGATAAGGAAAATATTTTCGAGCCTAGTTGTCGTACTATTCTAGATCTTTCATAATTAATTATGACCAAGAAAAAGAACTTGAAGAGAATATGGATCAAGGGATTCAAGGTTATCAAGCATTTCATTATCTTTCTATAAATAAAATTAGCAACATGGTCTATATGGCCAGAAATTTCCAAAAATTATGCATTTCCTGGAGGAAGTTGCTTGAAGTTGCTGATATCATAAAAATTGCTCCAAATGCAAAAAGTTGCCAAAATGTTGCCGAGCATAAGCCTAGTCGCCAAAGACGTGTGCATCATGGAATCCGATACTGCATGCTGTAACGCCTTACGTCTCTATGACCTGTTTTTTCCATAATCAACTTATCTGGAATTCCCTTTACGAGACCACGAGTTGCCATTGTTGGTCTAAGGGACCGGTCATAAAGTAAAAGGGGGCGGTGGGCTGGGAAAATCATATATTTGGTGTCTGCACTTTTGGTAGCCCACCCCTTAATAGCTGCACGAAAATTTGTAGCCCACCCTTAAATTGGTGCTGAAAAATTATGACCCACCCCTTTTCCAATTTTTCCGGAAAAACTTTTTTTTGGACAATAACCTCCCGTTGACAACTTTTTTAGGTAAAAAAATTTTCCGGACGAGTACGTTGCAATTGCTTTCCAAGGACTTTATCTTAATTTTTCATACCAAATTTCGGATAGATATCTTGTTCTTTGCGCGGAAATTTTTAACCCAAAAAAATGACTGGGGCCCAATCTTCTGCATATTTTTTTACATGGCCCACCCTTATGATTTCGCTTAACTTTCGATGATCCACCCTTAATTCAACCGTGCTCAAAAATAGTGACCCACCCCTCTATTTTTCCCAGACCACCCCCCTTTTACTTTATGACCGGACCCCTAAGACTGTGATTTGTAAAGTTGCCTTCTATTCCAGCATCCTGACAAAGCTTCTTAACTACTCCTCCAAGTGCGTTGTAACCCACTGGATTAAGTGGATTTGAAGTAAACCAAACTAAAACACAGAAAATTCATCTGAAGCTAAAAATGGAAATTAACTACAATAAATAATAAATGATTAACTGAATCAGAATGCTTTCGGCGAGGACTCAAATAAAATATGTCTTTCGCTATGGCTTCTGAGCTGAATTTCCCCCCAATCGAATCAAACATCGACTGGGACACTCTTCATTTATATGATGTTCCACATGCTTTCCCTTCATATTGCGATGCTTTAATCATCCTTTAATTAAGCCTTCGAACCTCGGCTGTTAATCCTGACAGTGAAAAGTCTTCCTCTTCACTATCCATTTTGTGAAGTGCGAATGCAAACAATTCGTCAAAGTGAGGCCAGAAAATTTTACAAAAACATGTAGAACAAAATAAGAATAAATTAACTAGCGTATAACTTAAAGCTCCTTTGGGACCTTCATCTCTTTTTGTACCTATTTGTTCTCTCATTTAGCTCAACAATAAGTCCGCATACCTCCCAGTATTTTGTTCACAAATTACACTGAACAACAACAATTTCTATAGAAATTAAATATAAATTATTCTTTTGAGAAAACCTCCTCAATTATGAAATAAGTCAGTTAAAGCCCAAGTACCGAGGCTGTTAGCCTGGCTAACAGCCTCGGTACTCGGGCTTTAACTCTGACATACCAAGAATTTTTTGACGAAAGACCACCAATGGCTTTCACCTCTTAACACCATCTTGCTGGGTTAGAATTTTTCAATTTCTCGATTGATCTTATATAGTAGATCTTTCGTGCAACTTAAATGCATGATTGAACTCTGTTACGCCAATATTTATGAATAGAGAGGTTAAGATACCGCGGTGATATACACGTACCCGTACCCGTAAACCGGGGAACGACTTGTAACTTAAGAAATCCAAGATATTCTAGCGTGAGTTAACCCATCAGAGAATGGCAACTTTCGCTGTTGAGGTTCGCCATAGATTGTTGAAAACTTTGACAAGCATAAGTGATTATTTATTTGGGTAAGATGCTGAAAATGTTTACTATTTCAACGACCCACAAATAGTAAACATAAAACACCCGTACCCGTTTGTCTTTTACGTGTGGACCATGGTTTACCGCGGGGAAACGGGTAGAAATTACGGGTAAAAATGCTGACATCAGCAAAAATTGGTAAACAAAATGGCGATACTCGTACCCGTAGACCGGAACTGGGGTATCTTATTAACCTCTCTAATATCTGAATTTTTCCCGCTTTCGTGAAAGGCTTTTTGCCATCTCCCAATAGCAGACTTTATTGATGACGTCATCCAAGGCTTATCACACTTTCGTACTTTAACGCTTATCACACTTTCGTACTTGGAACGGTCCAAAGGAAAGAAATTTTCAATCATCGTAATCATTGTATCGTTAAACTTTTCATATTTTGTATCACAGTGATGTATGTCCAAGATGGGAGACCAATCAAATGTAGTGATATATCGTCCAAAAGACCGTATCCTGCTATCTCTGAGATCGCGTTTCCATATATGTGAATTGTCTGGCTTTGAGGGAAAAGGTTGGGCTTTCATAAGAATCGTATAATGATCACTGGTTCCAATGGTAGGGAGTTGGATTGATTCATAAATGTTATCAACCTTTAAGTTGGTTAAACACCAGTCTAAAGTTACATCAGCTCTGGTAGCTACCTTGACTATCTGCGTCAGACCAGCAATTCTTTTAAGATGGTTTCCATGAGACCCGTGCTTCTAAAATAGAAGTCGCCTGTAATTAGGACTAGAGCTTCAGGGTGGGAATATAAAAATGAGTCAACATTGGTTTGAATGTGTGAATACAATTCTACATTTTCAGTTTGGCGGGATGCTGTGGAGTGGTAAACAACAGCCAGTAAGATAACGGAGACAGAGCGGGGTAACTTCTTTGGTCTCACTGATAACCACAGTGACCCAGTCGAAGAGTTTTCAAATTCCTCAATTCGTCTACCATAAATAGCAATATTTATTCACCGTTTGAAACCAGTCTATCGTTCCTAAACAGATTGAAATTAGATAAGATACCAAATTGTCAGGAATTGCAGGGGATAACCAAGTCTCTGTAATGCAGACCATGTCCGTTTGATTATAAAAGACACCACAGCGTCAAGTTCGTCGATCTTGGATGTGAGGGAGCGGAGATTACAAATTTAAAGATTAGGTAGTTTGGAGAAGAGTAACGTAGATACAAATTGTATCCGTTCAAGTGTATTATTTTTTTGGACTGAATGAGAGTATCGTGATGGGGTCGATTCTGGTAGATCGCTGATCGGGGAAAGCATAGAAATCCGTCTGGAGGAGGAGTCAGGGGAAATACATGGAGTGGAGCTCTGTTTAGAAGGATTTAGTAAAATCTGTTCCGGCGGGTCTGGGAGGATAATCGGGGAAAACTGGACGAGGATAGTGGCATTTCCATTAACGGCCTTGGATAAGATAGGGGTCGCCGTGAGTGTAGGCTGTACGTTTGGAGCTTCGGAGGTTGGGCTGTGTGGACGTTTGGTGGCAATGGTACTTGCGCTCGGGATAAAAAAGATGCAGGTGGCAAATGGCTACTAGTAGTGGTTTTTAATACCGACTTTCTGATTGAGACCCAAGCGTGGGAAAAATCGCATCGATCGCCTTTCAGACAGAAGCTTCTGTTCTGCAGGAAAGGACAGGGGACATTATGTTTATATGTATCGCGAGATGGTTTAAGGTGTTGAAAGTCGCATTGGTCTCCCTTTCGACACCAACCTCGACGCAAAAGAAATGGACAAGGAGTGGAATTCTTTGGGGGGAGATCGTAACGATTCTTATTTGTCTGCTGGGTTTGCGGTTGTGAGGTCAAATTTCCATAAGTAGGTACACTAACTTCTGAATTGGACTGCATATTAGGCACATTACTTTCCGGTAGTTGGTCTTCGTTGGCCTTTTTCTTAAGCCGGTTTTCCACATCAACCGTATCGCAACGTATCGTAGCATTTTCTTTTGTATCAAAGTCATTAGTTCCACACTACCGCTCAGGAAACAAAGAAATACGATACGTTTCGGTACGATACCGTTGAAGTGGAAAACTGGCTTTAGTGCTTATGGGAAAGTACTGCGTTGTAGGTGTGACAGACGATATTTCAATAACACCAGGGGATTTTTCTATGGAGGCCGAGGCCATCTTTCCTTCTAATTTGGAGATACGTTATTTGAGATGCAAATTTTCTTCACGCAATTTTCATATGTCTTGCTTATTTGTGTTGATGGTTTCGTCTTGCTTGGTGAGTTTAGCCAATAAGTTTGATATTTCATATTCAACTTCCTCTTTAAACATGTCAAATAATGCTTTTATTGTAGTGGTGTTGTCGCCCTCACGTTGTTTAAAGGGGGTAGAATTTACAAATACTTGTTACACAGTATGTGAGAGTTAAAGCCCGAGTACCGACGCTGTTAGCCAGATACAGCCTGAGGGCGAAGCCCTAATTGAGGAGGTTTTCTCAAAAGAATAATTTATGATTTAATTTCTATAGAAATTGTTGTTGTTCAGTGTAATTTGTGAACAAAATACTGAGAGGTATGCGGACTTATTGTTTAGCTAAATTAGAGAACAAATAGGTACAAAAAGTGATGAAGGTCCCAAAGGAGCTTTAAGTTATACGCTAGTTAATTTATTCTTATTCTTGTGTTTTAGTTTGGTTCACTTCAAATCCACTTAATCCAGCGGGTTACAACGCACTTGGAGGAGTAGTTAGGAAAGCTTTGTCAGGATGCTGGAATAGAAGGCAACTTTACAAATCACAGTCTTAGAACAACAATGGCAACTCGTGGTCTCGTAAAGGGAATTCCAGATAAGTTAATTATGGAAAAACAGGTCATAAAGACGTAAGGCGTTACAGAATGCATGCAGTATCGGATACCTACCATAGAGTACAACGTAGAAATGTCAAAAGCGTTTGATCAAACTTGGTATGATGCACACGTCTTTGGCGACAACCAGTACAACTAATAGCGACTAGCGAGTGTCGGGAAATCCGTGAAAAAGCTGAAGAGGAATTAGTAAGCGAAGTTAACAAGAGCGAAGGTGATTGGGAAGCTTGAAATTTGAAATATATTTTCAATACGTCTGCGTGAAATAGTATTAGAAAATGTTAATCGAAGTGGTCGTAGTGTAAATTCAATGGATTATCAATTCATGGCCTGTATCCAGGTACAATAGCAGCGGGCTGTATTCAAATACAGCCCAATATTTCCGGGCTGTATCTGAATACAGCCCACTTATTCATAATTATCTATTCAATTCAATTCATCAGCCCCGCTCGTCCCTGCTGAATATCAACACCCTCCCCGTGCTTTTAGACGGTTGGCCTAATGACCGATATTTATGTTAAATACAGCCCATGGAACTTCAAAGAAAACCGACTCAATTATGAAATAACCTTCATTACTGAATCACTGTGACGGGAGTTCATAATATTACAAAATGAATCGTCAATAAAATTCTCAAGCTCCACGAGCGACGAATTATCAATAGGTGATATTATATCTATTTTGGCGACAGCAATCTCGGCTCCGAATCATTATTCTCGGTTGTTAGGTTGCTTACTTCGCTTCTATCACCGGTGCAAATTGTTCTTACTGAGACTTCGGGAGACTGTACGCCTGTATCACTCTGATGTGGCAACATAGGTTCACTATTTAGGCTTACCAGTAATTCCTTTAAAGACTTCCCTTCTCTACCTTGGACAACCAAGGGAGCACGCCAGAAATATTTGTGTAAATTTATACTAACCTTTTAATTACGTGTAAATGTTTTCAATTTTCATCGGCCGCCATTTTGAATGTTGAAAGCGGTATTAGCTTATCGCAGGCGCAATAATTTATGTTCATCTTTGACATTAATTTATGTTACACGATGATACTCCGAAGGGGCGACCGAGAAAGATCCGAAATTTAAAATAAGGCGGTTTTTATTATTTCTCGATTTCTCGGCTATCTTTAAAATAGGGAACGGGAATACGGGAATGGGGGAATGCGGGAATGGGGGAATGCGGGAATGGGGGAATGCGGGAATGGGG
>CACRXK020013234.1:0-14238 GCA_902702795.2 Paramuricea clavata
GTACGATTTTTGGTAAATATTTACTTTTTTACTTCGTTACTTTTGTTATATTTTGGCGAAGTAAAAATTTTAAAAAAGTATTTCTTATTAAAACGGACTGGTGGGATTGGGTGGGATTGGGTGGGACTTGGTGGGATTGTGGGAATGTGCTTGGCTCAGGGCTGTTACTTCCGGCTTACTTCCGCCCAAATTTCACGAATTTATATTCTATTTCAGTAGTACTTTTACTTAAGTATATTTTTCCAGTACTTTTCTTTTACTTAAGTAAAATTTTCAGGCAATACTTTTACTTTTACTTAAGTAAAATTTTCAGTCAGTACTTTTACTTCTACTTAAGTAAAAATTGAGGTGTTACTTTTCACTTTTACTTAAGTAAAAATTTTGAGTACTTTGCTGAACACTGCGCCCCGCCCGTATTCTAAAAGCTCACTCACACTCAATGAGTGAAGGTTAAATCGGAGCTTTTCTCGAGTGTCGTTTCTGTTTTTGAATAGCTGGAGGGTTAGTGCCGTACCGTACTATGTGAAAACTCATCCTCCAGCTATTCAAAAACAGCATTGACCCTCAAGGGAAGCTCAGATTGAACCTCCACTCATTGAGTGTGAGTGTGAGTGAGCTTTTAGAATACGGGCGTAAGACCACCTCAAGTCTTACGTGAACAGATTTGTAACAACCTGTTTGCAGACTCGTAACAACTTGTCCGTTTTTGCGTGTGTACATGCAAATTTGCGCTAACTATATGTTCCAAATTTTCACACAACTAATTACATAAGTATCAATCTACAGGGTGTATAAAAAAAACGCAACCTCGAAATTTCCCAAGAAATCGACATTGTTTTAAGGACAAAAGATTTTAGGTGCCCGGGAATTTAAAATAGCACAACTGTCAAAATTACTGCACACGTGAGTGCATAAATTAGCAAAATTTATCCATTTATTTAATGACACTTAATAAGTTTTTATTTTACAATTGCGGTACAACAGCAGTAATATGATCTATTAGCAATTCGATCTCATATCCGTCTCTAATGTGAATAGGGCTATTAATAATATCCAGTCCTACTCTGTTGCTCTGTAATGTGTAATGTGTAATGTGTAATGTGTAATGTGTAATGTGTAATGTGTAATGTGTAAAGGCGGTTTTCCACTAGGCGAAATTTTTCGACCGAATCGAAATTTCTCTTTGTTTCAGAGCTCTCGAGCAGAACTAATTGTAAAAAGACAAAGAGAAATTTCGTTTCGGTCGAAAAATTCCGCCTCGTGGAATCCGGCCTTAATGTGTAACCGTGGTCCACTGGCCTTTATATGCCGTAATTTGAATATGGTAATGTCGTCAAGTTTCAATCATCACGCCTTGTTGTGCAAACAAAGAAATACAATGAAGCATGGTTATCACTCGATATAAAGTATAAACTTGAGAAAAAATCCAATAACTATTTGTTCCAGAGCTGAATCAGAATGAAAATGACCATGTAATAGTCAAAATTTTCAGCCCAGGCTGAAATCGCTTCATGTAATCAGCCCTTAAGAACCTTTCAAACTCGCAGGATTAGCGAAACACACGATTAACATAACAACAAATACAGTATGCTTTACATGCATGTATATATTAAACTTAGAGGTCACAATAAAGTCACTACGCTTCACTGACGCGCATATCAGATTCAATACGGCTTGTCGCACAAACGTCATTATCATGGTAAAATTCTCGCTAAAATCTGTCGCTCTAAAATGGTATTTCTTCAGTTGTTCAGGATCAGTGGCACTGTTCTGTGAATATTTCAATCTTTTTATGAAACAACTTGGTTTCAACCCGGGACAGATTGGATTGACAACACTGTTTGGAATACCGCATCTACTCATACCACTGTGTCTACTGTTCGGTGAGAAATTTCGAGCAAGAAAGATTGTCGCAGTATTTGGTACCTTGGGAGCATCAGTATGTTGTATGTTACCACTTTTATCCCTGGTAGTACCAGCACTTCAGCCGACATGCTATACCAAACCATACATAGCATTCACGTCTGCTAAGAAAGCAATACAACTTAGAAACGGAACAGTGGATTTGAACTATTCAAGCTATGCAATCCGCAACAACAAAAAGCACTTTACATCGACAAAGTCTCTTAAAGCGGTACAACACCATATCTTCATTAATAGTTCGGTCAATATAACCGCCAATAACCCATCTGCCTTCATGATCCACCATACAATTTCTCATTTGCCATTGAACAACAGCCCACTGAATACCATCTCAGTACATTCACAGAATTCAAACCCTACTGGAACCCGGATAACTGGCTCGAAAACACACCATTCCAAACCATATTTAACATCAACGAACACCTTAACGTTACAAGTTCTCATGAGTAATAATGGTCGAATGTTCCCGAAGCATCCCAAGGATAAAACACTCCTGTCTGTCTCAAAGATTCACCATTCCGTACGATTTAACAACACCGTCAAACCCAGCAATCCAGTCAAACCATCCTCCATGACCCACACCTCACTGCCCCTGGCCATGCTAAGTGCTTTATTTGTACTCCTGACAGTTTCAAGATCTCTGACGCAGCTTTTTGAGCGTGTGGACCTGTCTTTAGCAAACCTGGCTACAATAACTTATATACAAGGAGAAAATGCGAGTTATGGCGTTTATAGCATGTGGGCCCATATAGGTTGTACACTTTCTATTCCGTCTGTCGCCGTGCTAGCTTGGTACATTCGGATAAATATCTGTGGAGTTGAGAAGTATGGGTATTTCATAAGTTTCATATGGGGAGGAATTATGTTCTTCCTTTCGATGCTATCCCTTCCTTGGTTTAAGTTTGAGTACAACGAGAAAAAAACGATTAATTGGTCCGGAGTTAAAGCTGATGTGTTTAATGCGCACTACATTTTTATGTTCGTGGTTCTGTTTTACGCTGGACTGTGTTTAGCGTTTCAATCCTATTGGGAATTTTGGTACTTAGACGGATTATCTGCAAGCCCGTTACTAATTGCCGGCGCAGTTTTAGTCCGAAGACCTATATTAGCGACGTCTATGTTTCTATCAACTCGTTTGATAAGAAAGATTGATGAATTAAAGACTATTTGTGTGGCATTGTTTCTTTATGCGTGCTCGTATTTGGCTCTATCGTTCACACGGATAGCCTGGTTGGTTATTGTGATTGACACATGTCAAGCGACGGCTTATGGTCTCAGTTATTGCGCCTTCACAGTACTCTTCTCCAAGGCCGCATCAAAAGAAAACGCAAGTGTGATTTTTGGTAAGTGAAACCTCTGATAAAGTGTGATACCGTGGGGTGCGGGGGGCACTCCCCCCTCGCTAGAGAAGTCCAGCACCCCCGTAAAACATCTGCATGTCCATACATTTTCTGCTTAATTTAGTTAAATATCATGATAAAATATGTAAACATGTCGGGATTGTTTACATGCAGTCATATTTTCAAATATAGTGTATTTTTACAAGCAAATTTACCATTAGTCACGCATACGTGATAAAAAGCCGATAAAAACTTCATAAACAAAACATGATGTAATACGGCGAACATGCAGATTCGGCCATAGCAAATAATGGTAATTTGGGGAGCATAGCCATAGCGTTGCAGATTGCAGAGGAGAGTGGGCAGTAAGGCTCCCTCATTCATCACCCCATAGAAAACCTGCACCACCACTTGCAGATGAGGATAGATCCGTCCCTCAGTGTGACCAGATTTAATAAAACGTATTTTACTTTAGCAATTAAATTCTCTCGATGGCATGGAGAACATTAATCACTGATCTGAAATTATGACTAGACTGAGTGTCCTTTTGAACTGAATCTGCCAATTTTGAAGCCATGATATTTATAAAAACGTGATCACGACGTGTTTAAAATTAACTACATTATCAAGCAATTGTATTTTCCTATGTAATTTGAACGATATAGCTTCCCACATCTCTTCTAACGAGTTTTAGAACGTTTTAAACACTAGATGATGAGACTTGTGGCAGCCATCTTGGTGTGACCTCATTTATAGTTATTCACGGGAAATTTTAAAGGGGAAAAGAGCCCACTGTTGATAGATTTTATTCAGACAATGTTTATTCTTTCCCACTGATAACCAGAAACTGTTCACTATTGTTATTGCAAGTGTTATATAAATCAACACCTTCCAAAATTATTTTGAAGTAATAAATTCAATTTTTCATCCTTTTAGGCCTACTAGAGACAGTCTACGCTGTAGGATTTGAGACCGGATCGACTGTGATGGGAATTCTTTTCCACATCTTGGGCACACAGCTAACATTACTCATCTATTCAATATCATCTACTGTAGTGCTTCTTATTCTACTTCTGTACATTCGCTTTTCAACAAGTCTGCATAAATATGAAAAAGTAGCTCAAGACAGTGATGTGGAATAACAACGATAGCAACGACAGCAAGAACAGAAAAAAAAAACTAGAGTAGAGAGCACTCGGAGACTGGACTCGGAAACTGCATTGAGTAATTATCCAATTGACGACTTGCGCTTTAGACTAAATTTTAATCTAAGTAAGAACAACGAAATCTATCAGCACAGCTAGAAAGAACGTCTTGGAATTAGTAATATTATAAAGTTTGGTTGCGAAATGTTGTAAAATACGGAAAATATAGGCCTTCAAAGTTGGCAAATTTGTATACTTTTGTATTACGTGCGTGAATTGGTAACTAAATTAGTTACCAATTTCCTCACGTAATAGTATACAAATTTGCCAACTTCGCAGGGCTATATTTTCCGTATTTTACAACATTTCGCAACCAAACTTTGCAGTTTTTCTAATTTTGATAACTTCTTTCCAAAAATATCCTTTGTTATTCCCAGATTAAAAATTTTTCCAAAGCGCAAGTCGGCCATTAATATGTGAGAAACTACAGGATGTCCCCCAAAAAGTCCCCCTTAGACATCACTCTTGTGCGTTATTATACCTTTGGGAATTTAATTTAATCGTACATAAACGGCGGAAGGTTTACAACTTCCCTTCGTCCAAATAATTGAACATTTCGGTTAGACTTTATGACTTGTTACGACAAATACTCGTTGCTCTGTAGTCAGTTCCACCACTTACTCGAACCATAGGCAGCTCAAAAAAGCGTGTTAAATTTTTTACCCTCGCGCATGGCGCTCGGGCACAGAATAGAAAATAGACCAGAAGTCTCACTTAGCCAAAATTATGTTTAACAAAAGAGTGATTTCTATAGGGGGACTCCCCCCCCTCAAAAAAGTGACACAACAGAAATTATCCTATTGTTAAGCCTACCGCACACCAGAGAAACATGCTGAGCTAACCACCTCGCCTGGCGGCTATAGCTCAGCTATGCATTTTCACCGCACACGTTGGGAAAGCTTCTTAACAACAACATAATCGACAAAATCGTTTGCATTTTCCTCCATTGTGTTCAAAGTCACATGAAGAAACTATGGTTTCTCATTGGCTAATTGATACAAGCAGCTGTGGTGTTTGATTCCCTTCTCTTTACTTAGATTAAAATTTAGTCTACCATGCAAGTTGTCCATTAGTGCTGCAATCTGTCACTAGGAAAATAAAGCCGCTTTGCTGAATCGTGCAACGTGACTTACTTCAAAGTCGTCCCGACATAGAATGTAACAACTTGTGCGTTTTCAGTTTTCACCAGGGACGTCGCTATAGTGTGTGTGTGTGTATGTGTGTGTGGGGGGGTAACACCCTCCCCCCCCCCAATAATTCAAACGTTGGTCAAAATGGAACTGATATTTGCCCAAAGATGGTCAAAATGGAACTGATATTTGCTTAAAATTGAAGGTAAAACTCGGGATAGTAAAAGATGGTCGAAGTTGCTCAAAGTTATGAAATGGTTCGCAATTTTAACAATTTTAAAGCTTTTATGTTTGCGGTGAAAAATTGGAAGCCTTGCTTATCTTAGTCAAAAAATTTTGAATAAAGCTTGTGTTAGTCCGGAAAATTTTTTTTGACTATGCTTATGTTAGTCCGGCAAATTTTTTCTGACCTCCCCCAGTCGACAAAATTTTCGGGAAAAATTTGTACGACTAGTTGGTCAAAATCCTAGGAAATGTTGGTCAAGAAATGACGACACCCCCCCCCCCCCTCCCAATGTTGATGGCTTCGCGACGTCCCTGGTTTTCACGTGTGTATATCGTGTATAGCAGACGTTTATAAGCCTGATTTCCATATGGTCGTAAAGATTGATGGATTTTCTGCGGGTGCTCCGGTTTCCTTCCACATGGTGAGGAAAAGTTGACTGCAGGGTGGGTTAGGATCATATAGGATATCAAAATTGTTGCAAAGATAAACACTGTAGGCTCAGTACGTAATTAGGTAAGGGTAATACTTGATGTAAAGTGCATTTGATCATGTCTAAATACAGACGCAAAAATTTCACATCCGTTGTAACAAGTTTCGGTCAACAAGCCGTCAAGAAGTTGTCTTCGCACTGCATGTCACAAGTTGTCAACAAGTCTGGAACAAGCTGATCAGGCTTGTTACAAGGTTGTTCCAACAAGTCCGATAAAGTCGTGATATAGCAGTATAGTTACAACCTTGTGACGTCAACCTTGTAACATTCTTGTTTATCATGACTGTATCAGACTTGTTAGAACAACCTTGTGACAAGTCTGATAATGCCATCAAGCTTGTTACAAGTTGTTAACAGCTTGTTGCAAACTTGTTACAACAACTGGGAACAAACAGTGCGAAGATAACTTGTTGACAGCTTGTGAACAGATTTGTAACAACTTGTGCATTGTTACAGCATTGTTTGCAGACTTGGCACAACTTGTGCGTTTTTACGTGTGTACATGCAAATTTGCGCCAGCTATATGTTCCAAATTTTCACACAATTAGTGAGCATCGCCAATTCAATCTATAAGTAATAAGTATCAATCTACAGTGTGAGTATAAAAAAACTGAACCCTTTCAAGTTAGCTATAACGTATTGTAGTAATTTGACAGCTCTAATTTATTAGAGCTGTCATTTATTAGAGTTTATTCTCTTATTTAATTGCCTTGAATTAATGGTTGGGTAAGAACTCAAGATCTTGTACTCATGGGACAAAACTCAAAGAAATAAAAATTAGACAATTTTATTTCTTTTAAATTTTCTAATTTTTCAGTCTTTGAGTTTTGTCGCATGAGTACAAGACCTTGTGTTCTTACCCAAGAGCTGTCAAATTACTACAATACGTTATAGCTAATAAGCTAATTTGAATTTGAAAGGGTACAGGTTTTTTTATACACACTGTACAGGGTGTGTAAAAAAAAACGCAACCTCGGAATTTCCCAAGGAATCGACATTGTTTTAAGGACAAAAGATTTTAGGTGCCTGGGAATTTAAAATAGCACAACTGTCAAAATTACTGCACACGCGAGTGCATAATAAAGCAAAATTTATGCATTTATTTAATGACACTTAATAAGTTTTTATTTTACAAGTACAGTACAACAACAGTAATATGATCTATTAGTAATTCGATCTCAATTCATAACGGCCTTTATATGCGGTAATTTGAATATGGTAATGTCGTCAAGTGCAATCATCACGCCTTGTTTCGCAAACAAAGAAATGCAATGAAGCATGGTTATCACTCGATATAAACTTGAGAAAAAATCCAATAACTATTTGTTGCAGAACAGAACAAAACTTAAAGCAGAGAGCAGTCGGAGACTGGACTCAGAGACTACATTAAGGTTACATACAGAACACCTTTGAGTGTTAATTTTGCCTAAATTTTTTTTATTGGTTTTCATGAAAGCATTAGACTAGTTCTACTATCTGACCAAGTTTGGACGAAAAATATTGAAAACTCGCAGAGTTATTTAATAAAATACATTTCGCTGCAATAAGAAAAACATTGAAAATGTAATATTCAAATTCAATTTTCTCCCAAAGAATTTTACGGCAATTACTGATTTTTAAATGAGTTGTGCTCCTGCGGGTTTTAACCATTTTTTCTCAAATTTTCACAGAACATAGCTAAAGAAGTCAGTTTCAAAACTGTGTTCGGCTTTGTTCTAATTTTGGATATTTTAATAATAAGGAGCAATTCACACAAACGATTCAGAAATATATTGCAGTCGTCAAAGAAATCGCCATATCAGCGGAATGACGAAATAAACAAAAATTTCCGAACACATTTTTTAGAAGTACTATTTTACTGTATAAAAATGATATTTTCATAAATATATCTTAAAACCAGCAGGAACATAACTCAAAAACGTAAAGGTACCGCGACTTAAGATTTTACTGAATAATTCTTACATTATCTTATTGTTTGTCAATTTTACAACTTTATCATATTTTGCATGCACTGGCTAACATTTGGTGAAAATTTGATGAAAATCGGACTGATTTTGAGCGCGCTGTAGCGATTTTCCTCAAAACGCCAAAAAGGGTGTCCTAACCTTAAGATAAAAAAGTCACCTGGGATTGACGGTATACAGTAATGGTTTATTGATCACATTTCAATAGTAAAGTATATGCCTAAATTATTATGTGTTTACATGCAGGATTATGAAGAGTAAAATACAAAACTCTTATATATTAATTAAGACTATATGAGTTAGCACTTTTATTACAATTATGTAAATAGTATATATATATATATATATATATATATATATAATTATAGTAAGGTACAGTATATAATAAAATTTAAAACACCATGTAATTGAACTAAAACTATTATATTAATATATATATATATATATATATATATATATATATATATATATATATATATATATATATATATATATATATATATATATATATATATATATATATATATATATATATATAGATAGATAGATAGATAGATTGTTTGTTTAAGGTTACAGAACACCTTTGAGTGTTAATTTTGCCTAAAATTTTTTTATTGGTTTCAATGAAAGCATTAGACTAGTTCTACTATCTGACCAAGTTTGAACGAAAAATGTTGAAAACTCGCAGAGTTATTTAGTAAAATACATTTCGCTGGAATAAGAAAAACATTGAAAATGTAATATTCAAATTCAATTTTCTCCCGAAAAATTTTACGGTAATTACTGATTTTCAAACGAGTTATGCTCCCGCGGGTTTTAACCAATTTTTCTCAAATTTTCACAGGACATAGCTAAAGACGTCAGTTTCAAAATTGTGTTCGGCTTTTTCTTAGTTTTGGATATTTTAATAATAAAGAGCAATTCACTCAAATAATTCAGAAATATATTGCAGTCGTCAAAGAAATCGCCATATCAGCGGAATGACGAAATAAACAAAAATTTCCGGACAATTTTTTAGAACAACTATTTTACTGTATAAAAATGATATTTTAAAACCAGCAGGAGCACAACTCAAAAGCGTAACCGGTACCGCGATTTAAGATTTTCCTGAATAATTCTTATATTATTTTATTGTTTGTTAATTTTACAACTTTACCATATTTTGCATGCACTGGAGAACATTTGGTGAAAATTTGATGAAAATCGGACTGATATTGAGCGCGCAGTAGCGATTTTCCGCAAAACGCCAAAAAGGGTGTCCTGTAACCTTAAAAATTTTAAGGAATGATATTTTGTGACCCTGCTTTGCCATAACCCGGAAAAATAATGCCCCCCCCCCAATTTGAACAAAAGAAGGCATGTATAAAACAATTAATTGAACTAAAACAGCAGACCCCCTCCCCGCCTTCATAAACTGTCTAATATTTTATGAACCCCCCTTTTTCCTGGCTAAAAAAAATGTTCCGAACTTCGTTGCGAAGTTCGCAAGTTCGTTGCGAAGTTCGGAAGCTCATGTTGGAATTCACAAGCCAATTTTCGCTTATTCTTACAATAAATTTCACGCCACCTTGACCACCAGGGGGCAAAATACGATCAGCGCGCCCACATGCTTGCCTGAAACATGTTTTGCTGCCTTAAAATTTGTGGGTGGGATTCTGGGCAACCATTTGTCAAATCCCCGGGGTCCTCCAATACCCGGCCCCCGTGCACATATATGAAAGGCGAATTCCCGACCCCCGTCAACTGTCTATCGGGCAAATTCCCGGGGGTGTCCCGGGGGGGATGGTTACTCCAGGAATTGACTCATGCATAACTAATGAGGTCAAAGCACCAATCCCGGCGGATCGAATCTCATTATCTAGCGTATAAAACGTTCTAAAACTCGTTACAAGAAGTGCAGAAAGCTATATTTTTCAAGCCGGCACAGACAAAGTCATTTGCTTGATATAGTTAAGCTAATTTACACAACTAGCAGCTCGATATGTGTTTAATTTGGCATATTTAAAAATCGCTTCTCATTATAAATATTCAGGCTTTCAAAATTGGATACTCTATCCACTCCTACTCTATTGCGGTGCCCGTGCCAAGTTTGGCACCGCATTATATTCTGCCTGTGAGTTTGTTCGCATCAATACGTTTCCTTAATCGCCTAGTAAAAATTCCTTGCACGTGATCGAAATTTATTCATTGTGGGGGAAAATTAATTAATCTTGGACGGTGAAGGCTATTTCAGATACGGTAGAGCACCTAGTCCCCAGGCCTTTACCAGCGCGACCGCGAAATTCAATATGGCGCCAAGCTAAGGAGTGGAGTTTAAATAGAGTTTATATTCTATAATTTCTATTGTTGTTTTTTGATCTTTTTATTCTTTTTGGTTGGTAGAACTTATATTCTGATATGCCAGGTATCTTACTCTTTACCTGATTAATCTGAAAAACGATTTTATAACAGAATTTTTCTCAAACATAGTTTAAATTAATATCTATATGTTTCAGTGAATTATCCTTTAAAAGTAAAAAATAGATTGGCCAAGATAAGAAATTTTTGACACTTTCAACTTCAATTTTGAAAATTGTAATAACACCCTAGTTTATATTCCATAATCCACAGAGCTTGAAAATCCATGCGGAATGTACAAATTATTGACTTTTCGAGTGAAGTTCTGTTTGAATTTTTCAGGTACTAAGTTATATCTAGTTATTTTGTTATCGTCTCTATCTAGCCTGGCACAGACCATTCAAGATTGCACTGTTTAATTAGCACCAATACTAACAGTCATGGTGGCAGGGAATGGATCCAGCATGATCTGGTAGGAGGGGGGGGGGGGTTGATCTGCCAGCTCTAATGCCGAGTTATGTTGGTCATGCATGCCACCCGCCCATCAACTTACAGGTCAAGTCTTGCTTGACTACTGTATTTGAATTGTAATTGTTGTTCACAGTTGCTTCTTATCATGTTATCGATATCACTCAAATTACTGTATCTCATTTTGTCTCTATAATATTTTTTTGTTTTATCATGAAAAATAGCACCCCCCCCTGGCCAGGGCTAGGGAGGTGCACCCCCCCAGTAAATCCATCCCAACATACAGTTGGGTTTATAGGGGGAGGGGAGGGGGGTTGACAGAGGTACACACCCTTGGCCAACAGGGGAGTGTAAAAATCTAAAGGGTGGGGGTGCACTTCAAATTTAATTTACCATACATCTGAGCATTTGAGATATTGTATATAATTAGTATTACAAATATATTTCCACCTTGTAACCTTAGATATTTCATGTGGTATGTGTAATTGGGGTTAGTACGCTAAGTATCTTACTCGTCAAGCAATGCCGGGTTCAGAGTCCTCACCTGTTCCCCTAGCAATCAACAATATACAATTTTAATGCCAAATTGTGTGCCAACATGCAAAATGGACTCTGCACAGGTTGTGCACTACCTTCTCATTTCATGCTGGGTGAACATTATCGTGAGGATAGCAAAAAAAACATATTCACAACTAATGTGTCCTCTTTTACTACTTTTGTAATTATCTTGTTCCATGACCTAAATAAGCTAACACACTTAGTAGCTCATGCTTACCTTTCAACTGGCACATTAGCAATGGCCGGCCCATTTTTCTTTATAGTGGTGTCAGGTGTGCAAGTTATTCAATAGGGTACTAACCTTGTATACAGGGCGTTATAGAATTAAAAAAAATCTGGGCAGGATGTTACAAGGCCATCGGAAGTAAATCAATATTGGGGGGACTCAAGAATATATCTGAATAAATTTTAATTGCTTTTGCACTTTTCTAGTTATTTTGTGTGTTTTGCTTATACAAATGGAAATTTTAGGGGGGGCTCAAGCCCCCCACTTCTGACGGCCTTGTGTTACATGTGACATTGCCAGCTGCCATTAATAGTTTGCAGAATTGTGAAAAATAAATCAATGCTGTAGATTGCAAGTGGTAATGCACTTTCTCCATTGGTATTATAGACATAATACACATAAAATTCCACAAGACCAATTAACTTGGTAACCCTGAGTATTCCATACTCATTGGGAAATCAGTCAGATGCAATTGTACCCACCCTCTGGTCAACCCTTGCCACTAGATGTTTCAGTACCTTTGCCCTGCATACCATGGTTTATGAACTCAACATTTTATGATTGAATTAGCTCTTCTACTATGATATTTTATGCTCAAGTAAATAGAAAGTTGTACAGCAAGCCGGCTGGAATAATGGTCATATGTTCACTCCGCAGTGGCATAATTCCTAAGGGCTGTGCCTAGCAAGAGCCAGGGGCCCAGGGGGTGTGCCTTGTCAAGGAAGGTCCCTGGGCTAACCTTTATGCAGTGTTTGGAAATTTAATTTAAATAATTAATTTAATTAATAAATTAAATTAATAATTAATTAATTAATTAAATTAATAATTATTATAAATAAATTAATAATAATTAATTAATATTATTTCGTCTGAGCTCCCGTCAACCTCTCGGTGGCCCTGTTCTTCAATCATTTGAAATGACCTTACACCCCCCTGAAGAATCCCTAAGGAAGGCCCTGGGTCAAGGGGGCCCTTCACGGGGAACACTGAGATTTCATCCTACCCATAATTAAGATTCTGGAAAATGAGTACCCCATATGCCCCTAGTGTCTAATAGAATGTGAATTTCAAGTTGTAAAATAAAAGGAAAGTGCTATTTTTGCAGGGTATATCCTTAAGTGACCCAAAAAATAGATTGATTATGTGATCAGCTTTAACTTCTTAAAAACAACTTAAAATCTAACTTTACCCCGAAATAGTTAAATACTTTGCATTCTACGGAATACAAAGCTCATTTGTAACTTACTGTTTGCAATGAGTAAAATTAATATTGTATTATGCAATGTAATCTTCAAAAAATATGAAGGGCCCTAAGAACTCCTCTCCCAACTAAAGAAACAAATTAAAGGGGATGGCTTGGTCCATTACACCCTACTGTTAATGACAGGGATGGCTTTACTGGGGGTGCACCCCCCTAGCCCTGGCCAGAGGGTGTGTGTTATTTTTCATGATAAAGCAAAAAATTATTAGAGGCACAATAAGATACAGTAATTTGAGTAATAACATGATGATAAGTGAACTGTGAACAACAATTCAAATTCAAATACAGTAGTCAAGCAAGACTTTGCAGTAGTGAAACAGGTTGATGGGTGGGCGGCACACATGACCGACACAACTCGGCACCATGCAGAGCTAGTAGAGCAACCCCCCCCCCTACCAGATCATGCTGGATCCATCCCTGGTTAATGAAAAACATGAGATTGATTATAAAGTTTGTCTCCACTATGTGTTCTTTTATGTCTTGCTGAAGTACTTGAATATCTGAATTCTTTACAGATATGATATTCATATAAGGTTTTACTCTATTATGTGTTCTTTTATGTGACAATAACTAAATTGTTTGATGTTGAATGTTTGTTACACATCTTAGCAAGCCTCATATACAGGATGTGCTTGTCTGTATCATGATTTGTTGCAGTGTATGTTGTTTAAACAAATTTGCCATCTACAGCATTGATTTATTTTTCACAATTCTGCAAACTATTAATGGCAGCTGGCAATGTCACATGTAACAGAAGGCCGTCAGAAGTGCGGGGCTTGAGCCCCCCCCCCCCTAAAATTTCCATTTGTATAAGCAAAACACACAAAATAACTAGAAAAGTGCAAAAGCAATTAAAATTTATTCAGATATGTTCTTGAGTCCCCCCAATATTGATTTACTTCCGATGGCCTTGTAACATCCTGCCAGATTTTTTTAATTCTATATGCCCTGTATACAAGGTTAGTACCCTATTGAATAACTTGCACACCTGACACCACTATAAAGAAAAATGGGCCGGCCATTGCTAATGTGCCGGTTGAAAGGTAAGCATGAGCTACTAAGTGTGTTAGCTTATTTAGGTCATGAAACAAGACAATTACAAAAGTAGTA
>CACRXK020013235.1:0-14238 GCA_902702795.2 Paramuricea clavata
ACCGGGACCATTTCGTTTCGGTCATAGAATTATTTATAATAGATGTTTACATCAGACCGGGACGAAAATAACTCAGACCGTTCTCAAGTCATTCCCTTCCGCCTGCTGGACCGAGCCGATTGACTTCAGACCGAGATGAATGTAAACACAAATACATTTCAGACCGGTCTCGGCTGTAACCTTGACATTGGAACAATATATGTTAACAAAAGCCATCTAAAGGAGAAAGTTGCCTGGCAAGGGGAATACATTAAAATTTTGTGACTTTCGTACCGTACTACCGGTCTCATGCTGACAATTATTATAAGTAAACGCATGATTTGAGGGAAATTAGTGATTAAATGTCCCCGCAAACCGAAGGAGGTTTAGTAAAAGCGCCCGAGGGAGTTTTACTAAACCTCCCGGTCATTTAATCACTATTCGCTCAAAGAATGCGTTTAGTTTGTAAATACATGGTAGCCGAGGGAATCGCGTGTGGTGTGTTGCCTGTTTTGAATGCTGTTTGATTGTCTTATGAGTACGAACACTTTTCATATATACGCACGCGCAGAAACACATCTCCGTGTTCATTCATTTTAGGCATAAACGGAATTTTCTCCCACAATTGAAATGTTCAAGATTAAGCTTCGGATACACGAGCAATATTTTTGCTGCGTTTGTTACGCAATGGGTGATAACAGCATTGCGTTGCCGTCGCACAAGGTGGCTATACCTGCAATATTTCACCTGCAATATATGTCTTTATAACGCTTTTCATTGGCTGGTCAAGAAACGTGTCATTCATCAACCTTGACCTTCCTTGACCACATCTCCCAATTTTCGGCAATCATTGCCGAAAATCAAATGATTTGAAATTTCGGCAACGATTGCGCGCAGCTTTGCGTTGCCGTCGCAGAGCGTGATACACAAGCAATTTCTTTCTCGCGACGGCAATGTAACGATTTTACCACCATTGCATTGCCATCGCCAGAAGAGTACGGCCCGTGTATCCGTAGCTTTAGGGAATAAAAGCTGGCAAAGTGATTGTTCGAATGTGTACGGGACGGTGTCGTCAGATACTGTCCATAGTTGTGCCGATGATTTTCGATGAGGTGCAGCTCTCCAATCAGAGGTAATGAGGTACGCTTTTGTCTTCTAAATATCCCTCATCAAGCATGCAAGGGAAAATTAGAAGACAAAGAAATCCTTTGTTTTCAACCAAATATCCCCGTTTCCCGGGGAAATTTAGAAGACAAAAACGTATGCATGGGTAATGAGGGAAATACGTGATTAAACGTCCCTGTTGAAACAAAAGAAACCGAGGCTATCATGTGTTTATTCAATTTGAAATTTCGGTTTGACTTCGTCCCGGTCTCATGTAGACGGGGCCCAATGCCTAGGCTCAGATTCCAGCCGTTGTGTTCTCGGGCGAGTGGCGAGAACACAACGGCTGGAATCTGAGCCTACCCAATGCCGAACTGTTGCCCACTCACAACGGGGGGCGGAATATGAAATTTTACTTTGTGATCACGTCGAAAATTGCATATATTACATTGTTATGTATATTTTTTAATTCATAGTTGCTCTGCTTTCTCCATCTTGGACTTGACATTTTTCGAATAATTTTAAATTAATTATGCAATACACTGCTTACGTAACTGCATGTACGGCATTAGTGTTGATTGATCGCAGACTTATCTTTCCAACGATCTAATATGCTTTCCCAGTCATGGTAAACCCATTCTCTGTCTGACTGGGTCAAGTAGACATAATTGGATTTGCGAAGTTGCTGACCACCATATGCCACCTATTTTTTTTTAATTGCAGATCAACCGATGTGTCCCGCCATGTGTGGGATACCTGGACATAGCCAGGGACTGAGGTCGGAGACTTGGTGGGGCAATAATAAGGGCATCAGACTAACCACAAATACGTTGCATGTGTCAGGAACTGAGTATAGCGGAAATTACAAACCGGATGTAGAGAGGACGTTGTGGATGAATATTGTGAGTGAGTGTGAGAGAAACAGAGATGTGACAAAATTTATTATTAATATTTTCTTAAAATTCAACTTTTTGTGATTTGTTGTGAACACGTTCTAAGGGAGACATAGAAATTCACAACACGTGGCGCCTCAACGAACGGGATATTTGTGATTTTGTGATGTTTTAGCGTGTGTAAAAGTCGTAAACAAAGTGTGTTTATAAAAGCGATCGAATAAGGGAGAAACCGCGGAGATTACACAAAAAACCAAAACTAATTCAGCTTGGAAGAGCTAGAGATAAATCAAATAACGTTTTAAAAGAAGGTAAGGATCGAACATGTAATCGAAGACATATCGAAACTTTAAAAGAATCGCTAAATGAAGCTAGTGAACAAATGGCATAGAAGTGTTGAAGCCGAGAAATTTACATCGAAAGAAGAAGTGAGCAAGATCGATCAATGGAACAACGAAATAGAAAAGCATATAGAAGAAGCAGACCAAACAATATAATAGGTCTTCTCGAACAGTGGTTAAACGATACAGAAGTCAAACGTGAAGATCAACAACGACAAGAGCGTATGAATTTGGAGCTTAAACTTGAAGAAGCAAACATTTATAAATTGAAAGCAGAACACAAGAAAGTGTAAGCACCATCAAGTGACATCACAAACATATTCACCTGAGTACATAACATCAGAGTAACATCACATCATCCGAGTTACATCACGAACATCATATTCACCTGAGTACATAACATCAACACAGCTAAAAATCATGATTACTAGATTGCATTGATATCGAAGGAACTAGACTCAGTTCCGAAATATCACATATTCGAAGAAGTATAATAGGGCCATAGCCATTTTGAAAGACAAATTTAATTTGGCAAAGATAGTGAGTTCGTCAAAGCATATATGAAGGAAATATTCGATCTTCCTTATACCCCGTCATCAAACCCAAACAGGATTCTCGAATTTTATGAAAAGCTAGCATACTGTGTCCAGTCATTGGAAACCCTCAAAAAGCTGGATGCTGTAAATTGGACCGTTTCTATG
Source organism: Paramuricea clavata (assembly GCA_902702795.2). NCBI lineage: Eukaryota > Metazoa > Cnidaria > Anthozoa > Malacalcyonacea > Plexauridae > Paramuricea > Paramuricea clavata. Next base: position 3,019 of record CACRXK020013235.1, read on the forward strand.
ACACTTGAAAAGTTATATACCAAACATTCGGGGGATTTGGTTCGCAATGATTCCAAGTGGGAAGTGTGGAAATACGTTTAACTTACTGAGGCCCTCAGACTGTGGACACGACGTAATCCAGTTGAAGCCAAGCAAGATGATCGAAACAAGAGAGAGCGGCGAAACCAGTACAATTTCCACACACAGCGAGGGAAACCAAGCAAAAACGAGTTGTGTATATTGCAACACAGAGAGTCACCGATCATCCGAATGTGATTCAATCTTGACATTATTAGACGAAAGAAAGAAATTGTTGGCAGCGAGGAAAGCTAAGAAACTGTGTTCCAACTGTACAGGGTCTTCCCATAGGGCATCAGAGTGTAGAAGTACATCAACTTGCAGGCATTGTAACAAAAGGCATCATGGTCAGAAGCAGTGATGACTGACAGAAAACAAGAAGACCAGGAGGTTATATTTATTTGTTTATTTTCTTTGCCATCATACTTATACATTCATTGGCCGGGAAACCACAACAGCTATTGCCAATTACAGCGGCCCTTATAGTTATACAGAAACAATTTACAAGATATACTAAACACCAGGGCCGCCGAGAGGGGGGGCAGGGGGGACAAATTGCCCCGAGCCCCGAGGCTCTTCGGGCCCCAAGAAATTTAATGTCGGGCCCAAGTCATTTTTTCGGGCGAAATATTTCTGTTTTCGGGCAGAAATATTTGTGTTTTGGGGGCAAAGTACCGAAATTTGGTATGGAAAATTGCGGAAAAGTCCCACGAAAGCAACTACAACGTACTTGTCCGGAAAAAGTTTTTACCTGAAAAGAAATTATTGTCCGAAAAATTTTTTTCCGGAAAATTTTTTTGCAATAGGGGCCCCTAAAAAAAATTTTGCCCCAGGCCCCCGCCAAGCTCTCGGCGGCCCTGCTAAACACACACAATAAACAATACCTGAACAACAGTCATTACATTATGTCTAAAAGCAGCATGTCAATAGAGATTTCATTAAACTTCGTACTTGTCGAAGTGGAGGAAATTAAAACCCATGCTCTTCTTGACACTGGAGCTGGTAGTTCCTATGCCTCGACCAAGATAATCAATGCTCTAAAGAAAAGACCCAAAGAAGTGAAGACAAAGAGAATCGAAATGATGCCGCCGCAATCGACAACTCGAATTGACATATGTTCGGCAAACCTCAAGTCGCTGGACCACTAGCACTGGTAGCTCAACTAATACATTTTATATGTTTCGTCTACATAGCCTTCTGCCGCCATATTCTACACATCAAACCTCAACTGTATCGCTACAATATGCATTCTATTTGCTCGTTATTCCACTCTATTTGTTCCTCAGTGCCATGTTTTTGCTTCAAGCTGCTCCATTTATACTGTTCGGAGTACTTCGGATTTTCGGAACACCAATTGAATCGAACCGAAGTAGGGGCAGCCAGAACAGTCATGTGACCGTCAGAACAGTCGTGTGACCATTATTGGTTCGATTTAATTAGTGTTCCGAAAATCCGGAGTACTCCAAACAGTAAATGGAGCAGCCCCGATTTTCGAGTAGGGGCAGCCAGAACAGAACACGTGATACTGCCCATTTTCGCGTCCAATGCACACTGCATAGAGTGTTATTTTGAAGGATTAACCGCTATATATCGACATATACTTATTACATGCTATTTGAAAGCCAGGATTGGGCAAAATCAACAAGTATAAACGTTGCAAACGCATACTTTGATATACAAATAACCGCAAATCATTATACGATTTATTATGCGAATAACTATCGTTGGTAATGCATGGTTGCAAGCATATGTAATAAACTAAACACCGTTCCAGAACACCGTATGCACTCCATTCCTTATCGTTCCAGAACAGTGTTCCAAAAGTTCTAGAACAGTGAATGGAGCAGCCTCCTTGTCCATACTTTGTTACATATAAGGTATGGTATTCCATATATGGTCAACGTATACAAGTGGTAGTGAAACGTTTCTTTGAATACCTAAAATGCACAGGAATTTGTATTCAATTTCATGGAGAGGTCGCGTGACACTTACACCGAATATTGCAACAAATTCACGCGCAAACATGGAAAAGTGTTTAAAATTACTACCGCGTGAGAGCTACAATACATTTGGTTTTGTGTTCCTTACTTTGTATGTAGCATTTGGCATCGGTATTACTGGGATCGCGAGTCATTTTGATTCGAAAGCGACGTTACAGTGTGACCCAGACAAGACTCTCGCCAGCTACACACCAACATGGTCAAACATTGAAACGCACTGCTTTCTCAAATACGAGCAAGAATTTTACCCTTTCTCTTTACCTGTTTATGTCCTGTTTGCGATAAATGTTGTACTTGTGATCGCTTTCAGTATTATCTACGCTTATTTGGTGAAACGTCGTGTGGAAATTTATAGAGATCCTCCGAATGCAACGACAAATGACTCAATTCAAAGCGAAAGTCAGCCACTGTTGCTTGTTTCAGAAGCTGCTTCAGATCCTATGGCGCACAAAAATTCTGGTGGCTATATTGTTTTCATACTATATATAACGCATTTGTTCCTTTGTCGTATAATACCTTTGGTAGGATTTGCCACAGCTTTGCTCTTAACTTCATCGAATTTTCCAGTCCAATTTCAATGTTCTTGGCCAATGATATCCACGAGTGCTTCCCACGCAAACTTTACACAACAACAAAGTACGAACTTCTCAACTGTGGATTGTACTTATCCTATGGGCAGCCAAACTGAAGAAGTAGCTTCTACCTTCATAACAGTAAATTTTCTTTTCGGTGCAGTTGCATTCACGGAGCTTGCCTATCTGTTGTGGTCAACATGGAATGATCGTAATCTCTGTACTAACATAGAATTTTGTTGTGTTTATCTTCTGAGAAAGCGTAAGAGTATCAGAAAGTTAATGGGAGATATCAGGGAGAATATATCTGATGACATATTTTGTTTGCATGATGACTTTGGTGAGCAAAGTTTGTCACGTCGAAAACTGGGAGAGATCTATGTTGATGTCATAATTCAAGAGGGGAGGGAGGGTACCTGGACAGGAGGGTTTGGAAATAGGCATGAGACATACGGAGCGCATTTTGCAACACCAGTGAATGTAACTATACTTACGAGAACTGAAGATTTGTTTCAACCCACACGTATTGACAAAAACCTTCCTAGAACTATTCTTGTTGTTGGCAGGCCAGGTATTGGCAAAACTCTCCTGACAAAAAAAAAATTTTATCAGTGGCAACAGCAAGGATCCATATTCTGGCATGGTAAAATAGTAATTTTAATTCGATTTCGCAATTTTAACAAGGGGGAAACAAGTCTTCGGGAAATGTTGCGTCAATCTGATGGACTCAATATGTCATCGGCTGATTTTAATTGTATCTATGAATATATTTGTTTGATTCCAAGAAATGTCATTCTTATTTTTGACGGCTTGGACGAACTTAACGTTAATGATCGGTCTTTACCTGAAGGAAAGACTGTAAACGATCACAATGAAGTTGCTCATATGCTCCTGATTTTTAAACAGCTAGTTAAAGGCGAACTATTACCCGGAGTCAAAGTGTTAACCACGTCTCGACCCACGGCAGAGCAAGTCTATAAAAAGCTAGAATTTGATCGAGAGGTTGAGATCCTGGGTTTTCATGAGGAGCAAATTAAACAATATGTTGAAATGTTTTGCTGTAATGACCTGGACCAAAGTACAAAGGTATGGAACTTTATCGAAGAGTCACCAGAGCTGTTGAGCTTATGTTACATACCTGTTAATTCCTATATAGTTTGCTTAACGTTAAGGGAAAGCATTGCCATTGGAACTGATGAACCAGAAGAAGCCGAAGCTCACAAACATGTGCCAAGAACAATTACCGAGTTGTACAAAAGAGCTATAAACATTTTACTTTACCGCCATCATTTAAGACACAAGGACAAACAAATTCCGAAAGACTATATTACCGCAAAGCTTCCTGCACAGTTTCAAAACGACTTGAACAAACTCAAAGAAATTGCAAGAGACGGAATGATGAAAGATCAATTAATATTCGTGTTTAAAAATGATGAATTTTTTGCTGAGCTTTCAGACTGTGGTCTGTTCAATAAATTGGAAGACAAACGGCAGAACATCTTCTGCTTTCTTCACCTTACCATTCAAGAGTTTTTCGCAGCTCTACATGTGGTTGATGATATCAACAATGTTGAATCATTTTTATGTGAGCACTTTCGTAATCCCAAGTGGCACTTGGTGATCCAGTCTGTTGCTGGGTTAATTGGAGATAAAATTAAAGAAATGAAGGAAGAAGGAAGGTATGCTTCTTATAATCACTATATATTATATGAATTAATTAAAAATTTGTTTGCATGCCGGCATGCACTAGCCAGTTCGTTTCTTTTGTATATACCTATATATATATATATATATATATATATATATATATATATATATATATATATATATATATATATATATATATATATATATTGTTATATATATATATATATATATATATATATATATATATATATATATATATATATATATATATATATATATATATATATATATATCTATACCATTATGGAAATAATACCCGTAGACCTTTTTAAAACGCATCTTAATTGTCAAACTATTTTGTAAAGCCATTTTATTATTAGTTCATACAAACATCCATGATCGCTTTTTTTTATTTATTTTTTTTATTTATAAACTTTACAATCAACAAAACGATTGAAGGTACAGACAACAGGACTGAGGAGTCCCAAATTAAGTCAGTACCTACACATTACATTGACATTGTAAAACAATAGAGACAGGTTACAAACTTTCATGGCCAAAAATCACGGACATAATTTATTCTACTTCCTTACTAACTTGCATATCACTTTGAAATATGGCTCGAACAGTATATAGTAGATTGTACAACGCGATGTTGTAAACGCACAATCGGAGAATATGGTAGATTCTTTGCAATTTGCCGCAATCGCTGGATGCAAAAAGCCTGTCGAAGAATTTAGTGTAATATTAGCATGATTTAAGTTACTGCCATTCCTGCTTTTTCTATATTTGTACAGAGGTTAATTTTAACTACATTTGGCTATTTAACTCCGTATAAAAATACCGCACTAGGAATAAACTAAAAAGCAGGAAAACAGCAACTTAAACTAGGCCAAAATTACAGTAGATACATCGTCATCGACAAACTTTGATTTAGCACCAGCGATTTCGGCAAGTTGCAAACGATCTACCATATTCTTAGATTTTGCGATTTACCTCATCGCGTTGTACAATCTATATCTGTTTGCAGTTAAGCCTGCTTTCCACTAGGCGGAATTTTGCGCGCGGAGCGGAATTTTTCTTTGTCTTTTCTAATTAGTTCCACCCGAGAAATCACAAGACAAAGAAAAATTCCGCTCCGCGCGCAAAATTCCGCCTAGTGGAAAACAGGCTTTAAGCCTGATTTCCACTAGCTAGGCGGAATTTTGCGCGCGCAGCGGAAATTTTCTTTGTCTTTTCTAATTAGTTCCACCTGAGAAATCACAAGACAAAGAAAAATTCCGCTCCGCGAGCAAAAACAGGCTTTAAAGCCATATTTCAAAGTGATATGTAAATTTTTATGGAATTCGAATAAATTATGTCTGGGATTTCTGGCCATGAACAATTAAGCTACAATACAAAATTACAACACAGAATCAATGCGTTCCAAACCATCCTTACACTTTCCACGTTAATATGAACTAGACATGGACCGCCCATATATTGCAATCCTTTCTAAGTCAACTGCCTCAAAATGAAGAGACCTGAACCTGAGACCTTCGGAAATGATTAAAAAGATTTATACATATAGATGAGTCAACATTGTGCAGCACAGACACAGACACAGTCACAGAATACAGTAAACATCCTAATTAACATGTATATGTGCTCCAAGCTGTCCCTGCATTTTCCAAGATAGGATTCCAAGAAATAGTAACTCCCCTTCCCCCTGGCACAATGTTGGTTCAAACCATGATTATTGGACCACAAACCAAAATTGTAAACGGGGAGGGGGGAAATTTGGGAAATGTTTGAAAAGTCTACGAATTAATTTCCACTTAACTATCCATGTTGTTAGAAGTGACTATTTCATCATGTTATTACTTGGAATTATCAAAAATAGTTTTACTCATTCAAAAGAACTCTTAAAATTATATATCAAACTCTATTACCGATTTGTCATCTTGCTTAGTTCTCGAAATATTTAGTTAGACCCACAGACCGAAATTAATGAGCTGTCCAGGGTGCATGTTGGACTAATTTTTGACCTCATTAACCAGCACCTAAACCTTCGAACGAGCATATACTCTGGGTACGAGATTGTAAGGGAGATTATAATAATTGTACGCAATCTCGTTCCCCAATCATGCCCGTTCGCAGGTTAAGGGTGAGTTCTACGCATGCTCAGCAATTGTTGCAAAATATAAATAAAGTATTTAGAATTTCTCGTCGAAAATTTGATACTTTTCACACTGAAATCGGATTGAAAACAACTAACAAATTATGAGGAAATATGTACGAAAGCTTCGGATTGATAGGGATACAACTACCTGAAAAATACAAGGAGAACTTCGACGTTTCGAGGGAAGGCCTTTCAACTTGTCACTTGTACTGTTAGTGTTTATATACATCGTACTTCACCTTTACTGATAAATCTCCTCAAGAATGAGTATTATATATTTCTATGCTTTAAAATTTACATTTAACTCTCCTGTCAGAATTTATGGTATACGTAGTGTTAAGTACGACAGTATAAAGGGTCAAGTACTATATATATATACAAACATTAACAGCACAAGTCGAAGCGCCATCGCTCGAAACGTCGAAGTTCTCCTTGTATTTTTCAGGTAGTTGTATCCCTATCAATCCGAAGCTTTCGCACATATTCCCTCCAGAATTTCTAGTTGTTTTCAGTCGATTTCAGTGTAAAAAAGTAGCAAATTATCGACGAGAAATTCCAAATAGTTTGTTTATATTTTGCAACAATTGCCAAGCATGCGTAGAACTCACGTTGGCCGTTCTGCCGTTAGCCAATCACAGGCCTGAATCAATTCGATTTCTCCATAGCTATGCCCACCCTTAACCTGCAAACGGGCATGCTCGGGGAACGAGATTGAATTGTACGAGATTATAATGACGCAGGGGGGGGGGCGAAGATATTTTACATCATGCAATTTTGTTTGCGGTCGCTACAGCTCTTCTACTCCGAATAATTCTTCATGGCCCACCCCAAGGTTAATGTTTATTTTGATAGCCTGATAGCCCCCTTCCTGCATGCACGTATCATATGTTGTACATAAGGGAATAGAATATGTGTATATCATTATATCTGTAGTTATATGACGTCATTACGAAATGGTTCTTTATATATACCTTCTTGTTATATCAGATCAGAAGAGTTTATGAACAAAGAAAAACTAACGATGACACGCATATGTAAGAGGTACGTCATGGTTATTACACTGAGGACTATTAAATATACATACGCATACGGCACTCCTCGCCCGTTTTACCAAATATTCACGGTTTCAACAGGAAGTATTCCGATATTAGCCACCGCTGACGGCTGACCAAACTATCTCGTACACAGCAAAAAGCTCCATGTTGTTGAAAACAGGCTTGAACAACGTTTTGCTGCCCACATTGTTCACAGTTGTCAACAATATTGAACAATATTATTACACCCGATTGGGGCTCAACAATATTGTTCGATATTTGTTGACAAGTGTGAACAACGTTGGCAGCAAAACATTGTTCAAGCCTGTTTTCAACAACATTGTTACAGGCTGGTGTTTTTTGCTGTGTACTCAGAAGGTGCTTTATGTTCTAACACGTTGTGAACGGGTCATATATAAAGCATTTTATAGCTAAGATAGACGGATTTAAGACTGGAAATTATGAAATATATACTGAATGTCATAAACATACTCGTTTATATTAATTCAGCATTGAACAATACTAGTTCTGCAAGTGTTATGTTAGTTGCGTTATTGTACACTCCATAATATGTTAAGATGAAACACAACTAACATAACACTTGCAGAACTAGTATTGTTCGATGCGATATATATTGTTCGATGCGATATATATTGTTCGATGCGATATATACTCTCTAAGTATGTATGAACCTCAAATGGCTAGATAGAAATATATCAAAGAGAAATATCACCTAATTGTCCACAAAGAAGGAGGCTATTGGACAAAAAATCCGTAATTCTATCAAACTGCCGACGGAAATACAAATTCGTGCTTTGTAATTTCAAGGAAACACCCCAAAATAGTTAAGAGATCATTAACAGACAATGGAACTTTAATTATCACCACGTGGTAGACTATAAAAAACAGAATAATAATTGAATGCAATAAGTCGTCTGCTTTTATCGTTCCATTTTAAGCCAAAATGTAATTATAGTTGCAGATTCATGCAGTTACCTCTTTTCAAAACGTAACTAGTTAACGTTACAGCCAGGCGCGCACATTAGGGGGAGGTTTAACTTGAAAATCACAAAAGTCGGTCCCAGTGTTGATTGAGACTGTATCAGCTCTCTCTTGAGAGTTGTTTAATCCACAAGCCACAAATGTCTGGTGTAAACAAGAGCCTTTCTTCATCCAAGTTCTTCAACTCAGTGCCGGAAAGTGCAGGAAATGGCATTTCCGAGCCTCAATTTTGCAAATTGTTCTGCGTGCCGTCTTGACTCGGCTGAAAATCTTAGCTATGTTCCTAACTTAGTCTCCCCCAAATAAGACTCCCCCCCACCCCACCCCTCCCACACGAGCCATTTGTTGAATGTGCGCTCCTAGAAAAGTAACGATTACTTGTAATTTCGTTACTTGTATGATTGAATCCTGCATTTGGCTGAATTCTGTTGTTTGCCGCATTAAGTTCGTTATTCTACCTAATTTCAAGTATTTTCCATGCATTACAAACAAAAATATAATTTCTTTTCTATGTGTTACAAAAAATATAAGCAACAATTTATAGGTAGTGATTATTTTGATAAAATAATCATGCGATGCACAAACATGCGTGATATCACTTTAATAATTGGAAAAATTTCAGCTTTCTCAAAATGTCTTTGCCTAGATTCCAAGACTGGATGCCAAAGTCAGAGGGAGGACGAATATGCTGCAATGAAGAATCTTTGCTTGTAATAAAATGTGTACACGAAATGCAAGAAGTTCGTGTCATGAAACGAATTGCGTCATTTACTTTTGAGGATGATGGTGGAAAACATAAAGAGCTATTGTTGGCTGAATTAGATATTTCCCCGATGGAATGTACCGCTTTGTTCAAATTTCTAGGTTACATCAGGAACTTGAACAAGCTTGTGATCACTCGTTGTAGAACAAAGCATTTCGCTTTCCGTGAATTGGCTAACTTCTTGTGTAAAGACAACGATATTACGGCTTTAGTCATGCATTACCTTGGCATGACAGACCAGGATGCTAAACATATCATTGATGCGCTTAGGAACAAAAAGTGTAAAGTGACTAAATTAAACATAGATACTAATATATTAACAGATGAAAGTGTTAAATACCTGAGTGGTGTTCTGAAGAGCGGCAACTGTAAACTTACTGAATTACACATAGGCCTCAACGAATTAACAGATGAAAGTGCTAAATATCTGAGTAATGCTCTGAAGAGTAACAAATGCAAACTTACTGAATTAGACATGAGTAGAAATAACGTAACAGATCAAGGTGCTAAATATTTAAGTGATGCCCTAAAGAGTGACAAATGCAAACTTACTAAATTAAACATAAGAAACAACAAATTAACACATAAAGGTGATAAATATTTAACAGATGTTAAGAATAACAACGGCGAACATACTGAATTAAACATAACATCATCATGGAATACGTTAACAGCTCATGCTACATATTTAAGTGATGATCTGGACAGTCCACACTATCAAAGTACTAGCTGCTGAATTAAACATAAGATATCATAGTATTAACAAATGTAGGTGCTATATACCGGTAGATTAATATAAATAAAAAAACATATGACGATATTTACAATTATTAATTATTGTTTGTTTTGTACTCATATTAGAAACATTAGGTGTTCGTACGCCAGAGATGTTTGTATTACAGCAAGGTATTCGATAAGAGAGGTATCTGTAGGGTATTGTATATATATATATGTCATGTAATTCCTACTAAAGAGGTGTTCATAGTGCAGAACAGCTATCCGTATAACCGTATTAGAGGAGTACCCGTGTATTAGAGAGCTACCCGTGTATTAGAGAGCTATCCGTGTATTAGAGAGCTATCCGTGTATAGAGAGCTATCCGTGTATTAGAGAGCTATCCGTGTATTAGAGAGCTATCCGTATATTAGAGAGCTATCCGTGTATTAGAGAGCTATCCGTGTATTAGAGAGCTATCCGTGTATTAGAGAGCTATCCGTGTATTAGAGAACTATCCGTGTATTAGAGAGCTATCCGTGTATTAGAGAGCTATCCGTGTATTAGAGAGCTATCCGTGTATTAGAGAGCTATCCGTGTATTAGAGAGCTATCCGTGTATTAGGGAACTATCCGTGTATTAGAGAGCTATCCGTGTATTAGAGAGCTATCCGTGTATTAGAGAGCTATCCGTGTATTAGAGAGCTATCCGTGTATTAGAGAGCTATCCGTGTATTAGGGAGCTATACGTGTATTAGAGAGCTATACGTGTATTAGAGAGCTATCCGTATTAGTGAGATATCTGTATTAGAAGCTATCCATACTAGAGAGCTACTGTATATTAGAAAGCTATCGGTATAAGTAAGCTTGGATAGCGGCGGCGGAACGGGTCTTATTCTGGGTGGGTTAATTTTCAGCTAAAGTGGGTACCGTATTTTTCAGTTAAGTGGAAACACGACATGCAAAACATGACCAACTGTCACAGCAGTGCGTAGAAAGATAATTACTGAAAGCTAGGATGGCTGAAAGCTAGGAGGTGAAAAATGTTGGCTCGGAAATGCCATTTCCTGCACTTTTCGGTACCAAATTGAAGAACTTAGACAACAAAATTGCTTCATAATTGGTTTTGGTAATTTTGTACTGACTTGGTGGGGGCTAAAACCGCCGGCAAGTTAGCATAGCCGCCGGAACTACCTGGCGATGGGACTTTTTTAAGACATATACGACTTAAAGTATTTTTGGCTTAGTCTTCCCGTGAAAACGGTGGTGAC
>CACRXK020013236.1:0-13879 GCA_902702795.2 Paramuricea clavata
TGCCTGATTACCTAATTGATTTATTCACGAAAACCAGTACACTTCATAATCATCAAACCAGGCAGGCTGAATTTAACTTTGCACTCCCGAGGCCAAGTACCAACTTTTATAAAAAATCATTCTCGTACAGAGGAGCTGTAGCTTGGAATGAATTATTACCTAGTATAAAAAATATGGGTTCATTGTCAACCTTCAAAAGCGCTCTAGTGTCAAATAGTGGTAATAATTCTTGATAATCAATTTATCTTTTTTTCTTTTTCTCTTCGATTTTATTGTATTAACTTAATAAAATATTTTTATAATTGCATGTAATTATTCATACATATATAGCACGGCCTATTGGAAGATCACATCTTGTAAATATTTTAGTTTTTGTCTTTGTGAAATAGTACCGTGGGTAAATAAAGTTTGATTGATTGATTGATTGATTGATTTTGAAAGCACAATATTTACTTTGAAAATCACGGCAATCAGTCTGAACTTTATGCAAAAGTTTTACTCTCAAATGGAAAATTTCTTGTACAAAAGTGTTCAATATATAATGCATCCTACATGTTTGGTGCTTGCTGAAAGACAGAGAGATGTTATGCCTTGAAGGTACAAAGAAATATGTGTATTTGAATATATAAAAATATTATAAATAAGTATTTTATATTATATATAAAGTATTGTATTGTATAGTATGCTATATTGATATGCTATACTATATTTTAGTATTTTATATAATATATTATGGATATTTTACTTTGCAAATTATGTGTAATAATCCATTCTTATATGTTCTCTAATTATATTATGTTATTTATGTCCTGGGAAGTGATTCAGCCAAAAAATACTGTCCAACCCACATTTTCCCATTTTTGGCCCCAACACCTTGTTTGACAAATGTCAGCAAACGTCCGGATAACTTTGAATTTTCAGAAAAAATTTTTCGCAGGCATGACGGCAGAGGAAAAATATTAAAAGTCATGAAAGCACAGGCAAATTGGATCATTTGTTCAGGAATGACGGATAAATATTTATAGGGGTGCGCTCATTGTGCGCACCCCTGGTACAAATAGGGTTAAGCAATGTTGGGTGATGTACGCTATCAAATGCCTTCGATCAATCTAATAGTATAAGTACAGTTACAGATTTCTGGTCCATAGCTTCCAAAATGATATCATGCGATTATCTATGTGCCTATGTCATAGTTTGGGAATTAGCCTATTTGATGCGTGTCATACATTCTTTATTATGGAACAAAAATGTTGTAAATTGGCATAAAACGACCTTCTCGCAAATTTTTGACAGAACTATAAGTAGGGAAAGGGGACGATTGTTGGATGGTAGTTCATGATCACCCTCCTTTATTAGTGGAATAACTTCCAATTCACAGGACGAAAAGCGTGTCATTAATCAGCTTTAGCAAAAGTGCTAAAGATATCAAATGTGTGTTTACACCTTTAATAAGCTGAGTAAAGGTGGTTAAATAAAAAATTACATTTAATCGCACTTAGTCTGAATAAAACACCTCTTTTGGAAACCGATACACTTATTAATTACATTTAGTGAGGATATTAAAGCGGTTTAAAACCAACATTATAGTGCGCCATACTTTAATGACCTTGAACGTACGGTTTAATGTTGATTAAAGGCATAAAAAGCTTTAATCACTTTTAGTTTTATCTTAAGTGAAGACAAAACCTTACCACTACTGTCGATATTTTAATAGCATGAAAGCAACGTTTAATATCGCAGCATAAACATAGAATGTGACACCTTTGTTAGCATCTTCACGCCTGAATTTAGGCGCTTATAGAGATTGTGAGATAACACAAGAAGTTGTTACAGCGCAAATTCGCTTTAATTAATTACGCTTTAACAGTTGATTCTGTTGATATACAAGTTAATCGCCAAAGACAAATTGCGGTAATTATATATAGCACGATAAGTATAATGCGTTTAATAGTAAAACAAAAGCTGAGTATATTTAATATTCTCTGGCTATCTATATTATAAACAACAGCATAAAATGAATGTCATCCAGCTTCAGATCTAGACAGACAACTTGTTTATTTTGTATAGGAACAAAATACAATTTCTGTATGTACTTACCATAGATATAGGAGAACTAGATTGCTGACTGTAATGTATTCTATAACGCACGCCAAGCGCCAACATGAGCATTCAAAATGGCGGCTCAACCGGTCAAAAATCATAGAGCGAGATAGGGAAAAACCATGTTTTTCGCATTTTACGCCTGCCTACTGTTTCCGATCCCGTTCAACCACCTTTTTTTGGGAAGAACTAACTGGTGTGAAGGTTTTGGATGAATATTTGTACAATTTAAGTTGAATAAAGACGAAATAATTCATCGCTAAATGTTTTCTGAAAATCATCACATGGTCGGTTGAGCAGTTCGAGACATTTTATTGCAGAAATTAAATGTTTTGGTTCTTTGGGTGCTTTTTTTCTCGAGGATCTCGGTTGGGATATATAACAGGGAATAATATTGTGAAGTATTTTGAAGTTTAAAACCTATTTTGCTTGATTTACCTGGTCTGCTGGTGCGAAAACTCTGATGCTCTGTTTACAAGTGTTTAGTGTGACTTTGATGACATCCTTGCTGTATGGCCTGGACAGTGAAAAGTGATGAATCAATCAGGATTTTAAAGAGAACTAGTGACAGCAAAAGTTTTCAATGGAATCTATTTTGAAGAAACTGACTAATTTGTCTAGTATGCATCAAAAACCTTCACAGTATATCTAGTTTTCTCCAAGAAACCTGATTGATTTATCATTGATATCAATCAAAAATAGATGGGACAGCATATTCTTTCAGCTATTTCTTGGATTGGCCTTTTATTAATTGCTTTCCCTTACTAGCCCAGCAGTAAGCACTCTCCCCTTGACAAGTAAAATTATCTGGTGTTAGAGTAAAATAATAAAGTAGGGTGCGACTCAATGGGTTAACCGGACCCATGGCCAGTTAACCCATTAAGTACCAACACTCTCCCCTTGACAAGTAAAATCATCTGCCGTAATGCTGTTAGACAAAATAAAATAATAAAGTAGGGCACATCAGGGCACAATGTGACTTAATGGGTTAATATAGTTGTTGGGAGTAAGTTGTTTCTCGCAGAATACTGAATATTTGGTTGGCATCTAGTCTGCCCATTTCATTGCTGTTATCCAACTTTTTAGTCGGCTGGGATTGGTTATGGGAGATCTAAATAGTGTGAAGGGAAATATGTTTTTTTGGTTCACTTATGTGAACAAAACTCAAATTTTTTTGACCTTCAACAGGACAAGGACCTCTATGAACGTTATTGTCCACATGCATATATATATATATATATATATATATATATATATATATATATATTATATAGACTCCTAACACAGACATCAAAACAAGAAGTTCATTTTGGTCTAATGTTCTTTTACTAAAACTGCAAACAGTTTTATATTGTAGCCAACAAGCTTAAAACTACATTTGTTGTCATTATTGTATTTACAAAACAAATTGTTTTTATGCTATTAAAAGCTGTCTTATTTTAATTAATAGTCTTATATTATTGTTTATATGAAGTATATTATAGTGTACAAATATACGATATGTGTGTTTCATAGACTTACTTATGGAAGGACAAGCGAATACCATCTTTTAAATCCCCACGTCTGGCCTTGCAGTTATACTCAGCACACGAAAGAGGCCGAGATTCAAGGCATTCTTATCGATAGAAAAACAGATTTTTTAGAATAGAATGCCCTAGAATTTTCAGATGAAAATACTGTATTTTGGTCGAAATAACAATGAAAGAACAAAAGAAATAATAGTAACTTTTGGAATAGTCAGATATACGTTACATTACTGTAGAAAAACTGGTAAAAGACTAAAGGAATACACAGGAAAAGAAACCAGGCCGGCAGTTTCGCGCCATTATCGTCTTTGCCCATTCTTGCCCGGTTGAATTTTAAACTGTAAATCGTACTAATTATAACAAATATACATCCAAAACTTTCACACCAGTTAACTCTTCCAAAAAAAAGGTGGTTCAACGGGATCGGAAACAGTAGGACGACGTAAAATGCAAAAAACATGGTTTTTCCCTATCTCGCTCTATGATTTTTGACCGGTTGAGCCGCCATCTTGGATTTTCAAATTTGGCGCGCCTCTTCAGCCAAGTCAGCAATCTAGTTCTCCTATATCTATGGTACTTACACACAGCTAGTCGATCGTTGTACGAAAGGATAATTTCGTCTTTCCACTTTAATAATACACTAGCTGTCCTCGATCGTAGCTGAGATGTTGCAGCCTGATCTCTTTATCAATCTGACTCTTTACTTTATTCGTGAGACGCCTTTGTTTGGCATTTTCAGATTAGCTCTTGCAACTTTTTATTACGTGTGCGGCGTTTAAGACATAGTTCGTCGATCTTATTTGGTCTTGAGAGACGTCGCTGTTTTGCAGACAAACAATTCTGTTCAGCTTCTGGTAGCACTGGGATTGCAGCTTCCAGAAGGCTGGGCATTCCACTGGTAGCAAGTGCGTCACTCGCTGTGTGGGATGCTGGTTAAAATGCGCCATTTCAACCGACTTTGCGCAAGGTATACCACCAAAAGCTTTACAGAATTTAATTAAGGTTGTTTTATTACACTGTCGCTGTGAAGTTCTATGTAGGTACAATTTGAATGTGATCTTCCCGCGCGCGCTATATTAAATTGTCCCCGGTCGGGAACTGTCCCCTGTAGGCTGTGTAACCTTGACACCATGTGTCTGTTCCATCAACTGACGGTGTAAACATATAAGTCGTTTACGATTATAGAAGAAATATTGGCGGAATCAATTTGTGAAGTACTCAGTATACGTTAACAAGCCCAATTTTTACTTTGCTCGCTGCTTTTTGGACGAAGTGGAATTTGATTTGTACTTGGGTGACCTAGCTCCCTAGTGTACAGAAGAAACTTGATAAAACGAAAGATTCCTACTGTGGACAATAGTTCGAAGTCCTTTCTCGTTGCTTAATTTAAATTAAACGTCTGGCCTTAGCTGTCACATTGTCACAGTTCGATATTTGCTGGCTGATATTTCGATATGACTCGGCAGTCAACAGGCGTTTCCCTACTAGACCAGTATGTTTTCCTGTTGCAAAATGTCGAAGAGGAAAACTGGCTCCTTTATAGAGAATAAATGGCCAAATTATACGATTACAAGGATTGAAAAAGCGCTAAAATCAACGACAAGATGCATATCATGGCTCGATCTAATCTTCTATTAACTGTGATCTAATACTGGGAGACTGACGAGTCAGAGAAAATGTGCAGAGTGCCCAAGGCTTGCATGGTAAGTAAAACGTTTATTTATACAGTGTATATTTCCGTTTAGAATTGTCAGAGAACGCATCATTGCTTTGTACAGTATATGCATTTAAATAGACTTTGTTCATTTGACCGTTATAAAAATACATTTTGTTTGAAATACTGGCGACAAATTTGAAATCATTTTCAAATTCAACGACATATAGCCTACGTATATATGGTCCAATATTTGCATTTAATTTAACTAAATACAGTACAATGGAATCAGTCTTATTATATGTAATTCCTGCTTCTAATTAAAATGGCTAGTATTTGATGCATTAAGGTGCCTCAATACTGTAATGTTTTCATTAGACTTTGAGTTAGGCCTGTTTATATATGGAAGCCGGACTGGCCCGCTTATAGCGAGACAGCACGGTATGCGGGATGAATTTCTGTTGTGTTTATTTGAAAAAATTCATCCCGATTTCCGGGAATATTTTGTTATTTTGATATATTTTATTGTTTTGACAGTAAGTTAAAAATAGCTTGCGGTAGCATCATAAAAACCTCATGGTCGCTCTTTCATTGAAATTCAAAACCTCGACGCTGCGCGCCTCGGTCTTGAATTTCAATGAAAGACATCCCATTCGGTTTTTATTCTTTTTATAAACCCTATCGGAGAACAACTTGGGAATCTCTGCTTCGACAAACCCGTACAAATTTTCGTTAGCGTTTCTCGGTTGTATGAGCTATTTCAAACATATTTCATCGTAATTGTGGTTGGTGAACGAATATTTAATCACTTCTTATTGATAGTATACAGTAGTGCGACACGAGAATTGATGCATATCAAATGCGAAAGCCCTGTTTGTTTTTATTACAACCATGGTAATTCAAACTCATTTAAAGAACAATACATATAATAAAGTTAATTTAATTGTGGGTCAATCCTCACAAATATGAACTAAGTTAGATACCTCAAACGTCGGCTCTTAGTCAGATAAATCCCTCGGGGCCTACGGCCCCTCGGGTACAAATCTGACCTTAAGCCTCCGTTTTCGGTATCTAACTCTTACGTATTATCATAGGCAGCCCATGAAATTGAAATTTTGACCCTCGCGCATGGCGCTCGGGCATTCATCGAGTCTACTCAGTTTACTATTATGACAAGGTTGGCAAGACTTTTAACGGAAATTTATTACAACGTTTACTAGAGTATGAATATTTCGCAAATTACAAGCAAAAACAATATAAAATATACATCATTTTAAACACTGGTAATTTTACTACATTCTCTCAAAGTTTTAACTTCAAAAGTTTATTCTAAGGATGTTAAAAAAGCGAATTACTTTCGAGTTTTTTCAAAATTTTGTCACAACTATGCTGGGGTCACATACCCTGTGGTGATGTCATATTTTTTAAATCTTGAAGGAGCGCTGATTGGCTGTTGTACTGGAATCATGTACAACAGCCAATCAGCGCTTCTTCAAGATTTAAAAAATATGACATCACCACAGGGTACGTGACCCCAGCATAGTTTTGACAAAATTTTGCAAAAAACTCGAAAATAATTCGCTTTTTTAACACCCTTAGAATAAACTTTTGAAGTTAAAATTTTGAGAGAATGTAGTAAAATTACCAATGTTTAAAATGATGAATATTTTATATTGTTTTTGCTTGTAACTTGCGAAATATTCATATTCTAGTAAACGTTGTAATAAATTTCCGTTAAAAGTCTTGCCAAACTTGTCATAATAATAAACTGAGTAGACTCGATGCATGCCCGAGCGCCATGCGCGAGGGTAAAAATTTCAACACGCATTTTTGGGCTGCCTATGGTATTATAGACATATAGACATATATATACACATAACTATTGTGACTTATTAAGTACTAGTCAATTGAGAGCCTTGACCCAAAAATATATGCGGGATTTTAACAGTGTACTCAGGTTACTAGAAAATACATGCATGCAGAAACCCTCTCCTTGCTGACAAAACCATTGTATTTTGAGAACATGAAGTATCTAAAGTAGTTGTTATGGTAACACGATAATTTTCCCGGAGCCGACGTCGCGAAGCGCCGTGCGAGGGTACTAATTCCCCCTGGCTATTTACACCCGGGGAAACGAAAGCATTAGCGAAGTCTAAAGTTCATCAATCATCGCGGGCGCTGACCAACGAGCGAGTGGGTGGTCATCCTCACTTATCTCAAAAATATGGCAAGCAAGAGTTCAATTTTAAAAGACATATATTTGGAAAATCGATTCATGGCGAACAAATTGATTTGAAGACTGAACTGAAATTACCTAACAATTTTGTTTTATTTGTATTAAACTTATCATGTTTTGTTAAGTAAAAACAGTTTATCGGCAAAATGTAGGTTTACTTGAATGAACATTTCAAAACATTTTACGAAGTGTTTCAAGTTAAATTATACATTAAATCAAGGCTCACAAAATGCAAAATAATATACCTACAGTATGTATTTCGGAAATTTATTGTTGTATAGTTAAAAGTACGAATCTTTCAACTATTTTGCAGTTTTGTACAAAATATATGAAAATAAAAATTTAAGAATATCGTGTTGTCATGGCAGTACTTGAGCGCGAGCCTGCGTTCAATGCTGGTCAATTCTGAATACTTCATGTTTAATGTATGGCAATATTGGCGAGGGGTTACTGCATGCATGTATTTCTAGTTTAAGAATATTCTTACAAATGAAGAATCGCCTAAAAATATCACTTTTAATTACCAAATTATTAATCTCCCAACATACATGAGGACCCGCACGATGTGTGAAAAAATTGAGGCAAAATGTGTTCGTTCCCATGGCATTTGTAAGGCAGGCGTTTGAGGGTGGACATATTATACAAATTAAATTAACTCACCCAATTATATCATACTAGTGTAATTTAATAGTCCGTTTTATTCTTGGTTTAAATATTGATAAGCTACATCCAATTTAGTAATAACTTAATAATTCGTAATAGCTTAACACATTTGTCAACGCCGTAGTTGGGAGTTATAAAAGCAAACACGCGCCAATTTCGAACAAAAACCGCTGCGTGCTCAGATCAATGTGCGGAATGTACTTTCCAGTATATTCGCATTGGTTTGACTATAGCAAGAATTAACGCGTACAGTGACTTGCTCTTTGGCCATCCGAAATCTGGTAGAATCTAGAAAGCACGAAGGAAGCGCAACCTTCCGATTGTTCTCCAGCGAAGTAGAAAAGGTATTAAATATCGCTGATCTTAAAGACCACGACAGCAAACAGTCATAATATAGATGGAGACGGCTCAGACCCTGCAGGAAACGACCTATAGAGCCAAGTCCAAAGCGTGTTCGAATGGAAAGACAAGAACAGGAGATTGTTATTCTCTCCGTGCGTGCTTGGGAGTCGGGAATGCCTGACTAAAATCGATAAGTCCCTCTCGGTTCAATCTCCCGCCAAAATTACATCGCCGCGCGCGTCAACTAGCGCTCTCATTAAATCGAAGGAAATATCACCACAAGAAAAGACGCGTCGCGTCGCATTAAAACAAATGGCGAGCAATTCATCGGAAATCCCTGAACGCTGTTGCGTGTGCCTATCAGGAGAACCTCGAGGAGAACATCAACGAAATTATCGGCATCAGAAGGCGGTCGCCGGGTATATAATATTCTGATGTTGTGATTGGGGCAACCGATGTGATATTTTCAAGACTCGAGGCATTAGACACGATTCTTTCGGAACAAAGCCAGTCAATTCTGCTTAAATCTATTAAAATGCCAGATTGGACCATGCTTCTTCTGGAAGTCAGAATAAAAATTTCAGACGTAGGATGGCAGACACTCAGTTAGTTACATAACTTGGCGCACTGGGGTATGTTGATATTTGATATCCTCTTTCATATTTAATACAAATACATAGTCGTCTGGTCAAGTACATTTCCAAAATAGACAAAAAATGTGTACAAATTAACACTCTCATGCATGGCCAATGATTTACGGATAATATTAAGCGCAAGTATGAATATAAGTGTAACTGCATGATAATTGTTTACTGCATGGTAATATTTTACTTAAGGTGTGATAGAATTTGCATACTGACGCATATATTTAAACGTGTTTATTAGACAGTTTATACACTATTGTTATTTGTTTGACTCATTCCGTGCTTTGATTGCTGACCATTGGAGCCCAAAGGTAGCCTGCGAACAGGCTCTCAAGCTGAATTGAGAGCCTGCATCGATGACTAATGAATTCGAATATCTGCGTCTCAAATCGTGACGCGAAATTCTCATTGGTCAGATGCTATAATTTATATGTTTCCGCTGAGCTCTATATATGTCAACTGCAGCACTTAAATGCATAAAAAAACACATTAAATGATCAAATTGGTTTTGGCCATCTTATCTCAAAGCACGAAATGATCTGATTTGAGAAAAAAGTATTTGAAACATTTGAACTTTTGCTTGAATATCTTATATTTCGAAAAACAGTATAAACTGTACGGTCTAAATTTAGTTTGCACGGTCTAAATTTAGTTTGCACGAAAGTTGTAAACAACACCATATAAGGATAGGCATTCCATATTTGGAAAAACGTTACGGGGCAGATATTCAAATTCATTCGTCATCAATGCAGGCTCTCAATTCAGCTTGAGAGCCTGTTCGCAGGCTAGCCCAAACGTTATGAATGTAACAATTTACTTTATTACATGTGATAATTCTTACAATCGTACCTTTACAAGCTGTTTACCCTGCCTGTATCAAAATAGAAGTTACAGGTTCAACCATACAAGCCATACCACAAGACTCTACACTACACTCTTTCAATAATTACGTCACAAATTTCTCCTTGGCCCGGGAGCCTCGTTTTCATGAATCATGAGCGAATTGTGTTTCTTCTTGATTCATGAAGCGAGGCTCCTAGACAAAGGAAATACTTGTGACGTAATTATCGAAAAGGTGTGTTGAATTGTATAATGTCAATGTTATATAAAACATCAATCGTTTCTAACACCACATACAACCTAGGAGGAATCGCATTCTAGAATGGAGTTCACTACAAGTGGAGATATCAATATCATGGCAGGTGGTATGATTATCATGGCATTTCTCTTGAGGAAATCATTGATGTTTCTGCACCTTCACCGGTAGGATTTACAATTGCCTCTACTGTTTATTTCGATCAGTATATGCATGTAGAACCAATCATGTAGAATCACTAGATGCACTATTCTACCATATTACTTCTTATCACCATGCAGTGATAATGCATACTAATTGAAGAGGTATACGTTCACTTGTATTTCAAAATTATAAATCCTATACAATAATGTTAGTATTCAAGACATAAAAACTACATTGCTGTTGTACAGTATAAAGATTATGAGAATTCTTTTAGTGGACGCTCTTGTGTCAGAAAGATGCAGTCATCTTTTGCTGACAGATTAATTACGAAGATGTAGTCATCTTTGCTTAATCAGTTAAAGCTGAAAGTTGTATCACAATTATTACACAGCAACTTATATCTAAATGAAAAGTACAATAAATTCTATAATTTTATCATAAGCTACTATTCAAGGCATAAAAACTACATTGCTGTTGTACAGTATAAAGATTATGAGAATTCTTTTAGTGGACGCTCTTGTGTCAGAAAGATGCAGTCATCTTTTGCTGACAGATTAAGAAGATGTAGTCATCTTTGCTTAATCAGTTAAAGCTGAAAGTTGTATCATAATTATTACACAGAAACTTACACCTTATTGAAAACAAATATCTATGTACAAAGTGATACTTTTAGACACAGCGCGGGTACACTTATTTATTAAATACTTGTTTACTATTTGCCATCAAATTCTCTTATCTTTATAAAATGTTCATTGTAAGTCTCATCCTGAACAAGAAAGCCAATTTGCAAATACAATCTGACTGATACAATACAGTGTATTCGATCCTATTGGCCGTTTTCTCTATCAAAGACCAATTATATATTCTATAATAGGATATTTAATATGTTTTATCAGGTTGATCAATCAATCATAAATCAATGCACTGCGAGTGTATTGAGAAGAATACCAATTAGGATAAAGATGCTTGTAGATGGATAATCGAGCGAAAAGTTGTCAACATTTTTTTAAACCTAACCAAAAGCAGTTTCGATATATGCAACTATATAGGCCATCCGGCTGGAATTGAACCTGTGGTTCTGCAATTCCATTATAGGATCGGAACTTCGAAACCTCTCTATACTGTGTATAAATTACAGTATATACAAACTAATTCATTGCCAGTGTGGGTAAAACTATACTTTCAAAACGTCAAATTTTCCTTGTATTTTTTCAGGAATATTATACAACAGAACAGCTGCCTAATTCATATCATAGAATATATGTTTTACGATTGGCGGCCGAATATTGCATGCCTTTGACATGATGCGTGATATTGATTTACGCTGCGTTATTATACGTTTATATGTAGACGTTTTCCTTCTGTTATTTGTTTTTGTATATAAATTATAATTGTATGTTTAACTGAGAAAAAAAAAGCAGACAAAAATTGTGCATTGTCCATGAACATGCATGTATTGCTTGTGTCTTAATTGTCTCATGACTTCATACTCTTACTTAACTCTTACTTTACTATAGGAACGACTGCGAAAAATACAGCACAAGGTCCTCTGTTAGGAATTGAACCTACGGCCCTGCGATTCCGGTGCAGCGCTCTAACCAACTGGGCTACAGAGGCCAGCTGTTGAGCTTGAACCGTAAGTTCATGTATATTTAGGTAATCGGGTGTGCGGGTTGTGATAAGGTGGACTTCAATAATTTGGATTCTTGCACTTCACTTGGTGGAATTAATATTAGAATGTTAGGGTTTGTAATCCAAGTGAGAATATATACATTTGCATATTCTCACTTGGATTACAAACTATTCTCATTTGGATTACAAAATATATACACCAAATATATACATGTACTATACCGGTACATTTGTATATTCTCACTTGGATTACAAAATATTCTCACTTGGATTACAAAATATATACATGTATATATTCTCACTTGGATTACAAACCCTAACATTCTAATATTAATTCCACCAAGTGAAGTGCAAGAATCCAAATTATTAATTTCAAATGCCCCGCCGGGGCTAAGGTTCGAGTGGAAATGCCCAACCCCCGCGATGTGCTTTACAGGAAAATGGCTGGGCGAGGGGGATGGGCACACTTGGATTTGGCTGATGCATTGAAAGTCATGGAAAAACTTTTCATATTGCTACTATAAAATGGCTTATTGTGTTTATCCTGTGCTTATTCCAGACTGCTTGTCAAATATTTACTTGCTAGAAGTAGAAATTTACTCTGACCACTGGATGAAGAAGACATTAAATAAGTACTGGTCAATAAACAGAAATGTTTTTTATTTCATAGTATTACAATTTTATTTTTATACTATAAAAATAAAATATAAACATGCAGCATAGAATATGCGAATTCGAGGCAAAATTATTGTTGAATCTGTTTATTTATAGGATTTTATAACAAATAGCAACTATAAAAGTTTATACCTTGTCTTCACATCGCTTTATTCTGTTAGCCAATGCTTTTAAATTTACATATTTTAGAATCAGTTCCTTTCCTGGTAACTGCATTTCTAAATGAAATCATCGTGAGTAGTGAGTGCTGAGCAGGCCGTTTTACTATAAACAAATTTTAGGAATTGATAAACAACTTTGAAAAATATATCGTTGCACATTCGGTCACAGTCGGAAAAATGTTCATAGTATGTTGTACCGTCGCTTGCAACTAACGATGAACAGTTGCTCATAAAAACATTTGCGTGATTAGAATCTCCAATGTTTGTCAAGAACAACAACACTTAATTGCTGTTTCCCATGTGTACAATAATAAGTAAAAAAACAACTTTGTGTGGTCTGAACGTGTTGGGCTAGAGACCTACTGGAAACCTTTACAGGCTTTTTAATGAGAATAGAGAATGTTTTATCTGCAACTGTTCACCTTTAGTTGCAACCGACGGTATTTGGCAGCATAAAATTGCCTGTGGCTGTGATAACTGATATAAATAAAATACAGTCTGGTTATACTGACTTGAGCGTGTCATGACAATCTTTTTATTGGAAAATTGTGAAGAAATATTGTGAAGACAAGCCTTTGCTTACCTTTCGCTTCAGCAGTCTTTTTTTTCCATACTTCTCTACGCTTTCCCAGGCGAGCTTCTCTTCCTCAGCAGTCTCCTCGAGCAAACGTTGTCGTCTTCGCTCCCTCCTTTTCGCTAGACGTTCGGCTTTCTTGTCATTCCTTGCCTCTCTTCATTTGGCTCCATATCTTTTCAATTGGTATTTGATACCGTAATTGTTTTATTAAACTTTTTATAGAACAAATTGCTTTGAAAGCTGTCAAAGTTTTTTGCAAACGTACAAAATACTGTAGTTTGCTGTAGTGTAAAAAGCAAATTATTTTCATGAAGTATCTGTCAGTTGAAGTCGTCATTTGTCATACAACAACAAATTTTAAATTTGACCAATCAGTGTTCGCTATCCATGACAGTCCGCCATATTTTTGAGATCAGTGAGGATGACCAC
>CACRXK020013238.1:0-13329 GCA_902702795.2 Paramuricea clavata
AAATAGTGGTCATCAAGTATGTCAACAAAGTTCGTTCGTTCGCACCAGATGCATTCAATGTTGCATCCCACGAGATGTTGGGTAGATTAAAATCACCGGATATCACTACGTTTTTAAACTGATCGCAAACTTGATTCAGGAATGTGTTGAGTGTGCTTGTCCAAGTTCGTTCAGTGTCAGGTGGTCTGTAGCAAGAAGAGAAGAGGATATTTTGGTTTGAAGCAGTTTTCACTATTGCTGAAACAATCTCTAATTCTTTTATGTCATCCAGGTTTGAGACAAATTCCTTAACCGAGCTAAACGAACTTGATTTGATTGCAACCAAGACCCCGCCACCATTTCGTCCAACTCTGTCTTTCCTGAAGATGTTATAGTCAGAATTTAAGATCTCAGAGTTACTTATGTTTTCGTTGAGCCATGTCTCATTTACACATACGACATCCAAATTTTCTCCGTAAACGAAGTCCTGAAATCTTTGAAGATTGCAGATGATTGAATTAGTGGTGACATCTTTGTGGATGCTTTTCAAACTTCTGGCGTTTATTGTGGCACATTTGATAGGATGTTGTTTAGATGGAGGAGCAGGACCAGGATTGGTTGCGATGTCACCTGCAAGAAGAATACACAAGAGTAGATGGACATTATTGTTTTGGATGTTAAACTGAAGACCATAGCGGTTGGGGGGAAAGGATGATTTTCTTCTAATTTTGTCTCGTGTATATCTATCCATAGGTTGCAAAAACGTTCAGGTATTGATGTTAATTCTGGAGAAACGGAGAAATCATCAGCCGTTAGTCTCTCGTTGATGGAAATGAACACAGGTTTAGATCTTGTTGACAGCCAGAGAGGTACCACGAGACACACCATCCAAAATGATGCCGAGATGGCAAAGGATTGGCAGGTTTTACACATTTTTATACTTCTTATTTCCCAAAATGTTCTAATTAAATCACCAAATGTTCTTATGATTGTTCTAATAGATTACCGTTATAGCACGTGTAATGACGTATATGATCGTTTGCTCACGTACGTTGTTTGTTTGCCGCACGCGCTGGAATCAAACGCAGTTTGTAATAACGTTTCTTGAATCACGTAGCCCATATGCACACGCCAAAATCAACCGTCAACTTGCGTGCTCAAAATATATTGCAAAATTCCTCTCAATTTTACAAATAATCCAGCAAAATAAAGCGTAAATATTCAAAATTTAACCAAATCAACTTCACTTTCCCAGAGGCAACTTCACTTTCCCAGAGACGCCCCCTGCGGGGCGATATTCCTAGGAGATTCGCCCCGGGGAGCGAATATCCTAGGAATATCGCCCCCCTTTTGAGAGGGGGGCGAATCTCCTGGGGGGGGGCGAATCTCCTGTAACACCGGCGAGGTTGATGGCCAGATAATAAAAAGTTGAAATATTTTCAACTTTTTTTGGTCCGATCCGCGGAATAAACCTGGCGACCAATCAAAATGCCGTATTATCTCACATAAATTAAAATAACTAGAAAATACATGCATGCAGAAACCCTCGCCTTGCTGACAAAACCATTGCATTTTCCGAACATAAAGTATCTAAAGTAGTTGTCAAGGTAACACGACAATTTTTTAGAATATTCTTACAAATGAAAAATTGCCTAAAACTATCACTCTTCTATCAATAAATGATTGCTAACTCAGCTTCGGTAGGGTATGTATAGTGCAAATTCTTTGTCGTTGTGGAACAGGTCTGCATGCGATATGTCGAAATAGCACATACTTCCCATCATTCCACATGAGGCGACTTCGACTTTCTGCAAAAAAGAAAATGAATCGTGATGGTGCATACTGTAAATATTTGGTGTTTTTATACACAACATCGCAATCTACTTCTTTGGCGAACTTGGAATGCAGACGAAAAAACTTTCGGTTGGGCGAGGCACCATCATTCACGGCAGCACACACATGAAGATTTAGTGACACTTCCAAAACAGCTACAATTCTCCAGAAAAGAGGCATTATCTGGAATGACGTGACATTTCCTGTGAAGAAATATGCAATGTATGCTTCAAATCAGCGCAAAATCCCCTCACAAGAAATGCCAAGGCACCAGTAGCAATAAGATCATCATCTTCAGATGTCTGGCAATTCTCTATATGCAGATGGAGATTTGCTGTGAATAGAAAGAGCAAATCCCATCACTTGTGGGTGGTAACGTCTGCCCATTTTGAAAGACTGGATAAGTTTTATTTGCTCTTGTAATAAAAAATTCATATGTGGTGTTGCTTCGAAATTTTAACCTCCCCCATTATAACACAAAAATACAAAATTCCCGATGGAATGAGATGAGCTGTAAATAAATAGTTAAGGCCATTCTTCATCGTTTTCAAGGTACTTTTAAGGGATGCTCAAAAATTGGGGAGAAATATTCATGTCATGTGCACTTTAAATATTGATGTATTATTTGCTTGTGCACAAAAAAACATACATAATTTCAGTGTATCTTTATTGATTATCTATTTTTTATATTCAAATTTTTAAATAAAAAGAAAGCAAAGTTATTTGCATACGAGAATTTGAAATCATTTTAATATTTCAAACTCAAAGTTTATCGATAAAGGCAGTTTAGTTCTATAAAGAACATTTTAAAACGTTTTGCGAAGCGTTTATGGTTGAATTTTACATTTAATTGAAGCTTATGTACTGTTTAATAAACGAGCAGAAGTGTTTTATTAGGTTTAAAGATGTCGATCTCACCTTTATATGACATACTATTAGATATATAAGAGATAAACTTAAAAAAGAAAGCGAATCCAAAGGGTATATAATATTGAGAGATATTGATAATTTAAATTGTTTATATTTCTTGTTCTCATTGGGCATTATATTTCAAATAGTCATTTTACTTTGGCTGTTTATGGCTACAAAGGAGAAGCTTAAATTAAGAGGATTTTTGTTTGGTTGACAGAGTGGGGAAAAGGTTGAACTTGTCGCAAGAGCATTTGGAGCGTATGAATTGGGAGCTTCAAAGAAATTCGCACAGGAACAAATTTTTGACAGTATTTAGAAGAAATTTAAGAGCGATCCTAACACTCTGTGCGATGAATATTGGAAAGATGAGATTCAAACATGGTCACATCTAATCTTGATGATAGAATACTACATTATAATTCTACGAGTAAAGGCAGTGGATGTTGAATATATTGGCAAAATACAAAGATGAGACGGCCCACTCATATTGGATAAGTGGATTTGGTGATATAATTCATGTTGCCAAATGCCCCATTGACAAGACCATGACATTGTTTTGTAAAGCTCAGTATATCATGCATCTGATTTGTGATGGATTTGTGATGACTCACAGGGAGGATTGTGGAAGATTTGTGATGACTCACATATACAAGTTTGGATGTGTGTCCTTGCACAGCTAGAACAGTAATCATGTACTTGCAGTCCTCTATAAAATTGACTATGCTTGCAACAAGCAATATATTTCTCCTGCCAGCGTGTACCAGTGTTCGTCAACGATGGAACAAAGGGACACGAAAAGAGGTAAATCCAAGCAAGGTTAAAAATTTAACTTTTAGACCAAAATCCTGGCCTTGATTAAACATTGAGTAAAAACTTTGACCACAGGAAACCTGAGCACAGAAATATTAGCAATGAAAGTGTCTCTTTATTATTCATTTATTTTGTTTTAATTTTTATCCCCTATGTACAGTTCCATAGACAATATTTACATGACATTTTTCCTTATATTAATTCCAAGATACCTTGTCAGGCTTTTTGTTTTAGGGACCTATAGTGAAGGTTTATAGTTAACTATAATATATTATTTTATTTTACAGTCAAAGCAGAGAGGATTTTCAGAGTAACAGAGGAACGATAAAGTGGAAATTAACTACAACACAAATATAAGATATAATATCACTGTAGATGCGTGGATAATCTTAGGATAAATATTAATTCCCAGTAGAAAATACGTAAAAGAGCCATAACAAAAATATAGTTTAAAATAGCCTATTTATTAGGAAGTTAACGTCTCGTCTTTAATTAACTTAACTTTAATTAACCTAACAGGATAATATGCAAATAGAATGTTTTCATAAAAAAATGCTGCTTAATTTAATTTTTTTTTGAAGACGTAGTAATTAAATAGCAAATAGAATGTTTTCATCAAAAAATGCTGCCTACAATTTGATTGTTTTTTGAAGACGTATTGCGAGACGTATAAAGCCCTGTTTTCGGCGTTTTGTGGTCGTGATTCCAATGTAAACGGCTCACCGAAAGGTGTCGAAGAAATCAGCATACTTTACGGATTTCCCCCAATCAGATTCCATTGAAATCTTTACCAAATGTTTGAAAATACACACAGATCAGCCAGAATACAAAAATTTGGACTATCTTTTAATATAGCATGAGAAAATTAACAAAATGTCCATGTAGCCATGACTGGGCGCTCGCTCGCCCAATGTTTTTGCAGCCCAGGCAATATGCATGGCGGGATAAACCTTGAAAGGGCCTCATGTAAATACCGTGATGAATATAACTCAATTACCGATTTATTTTCTTCTAGTTACAAGAAGTTATCAGTTTGATCTTAATGGTACAGCTGATTATCCTTACGCGTCGACGCCTGATCGGCAATGCTTCGCATTTACCTTGAATTTTTTGTTCAAGACCACCGAGCAAAATACCTCGTACTTTCTGCACTATACTCCAGACAAATCGTCACACACTGAAAGACTTACGGTATGGCGTGTTCGGAACACTTTCTTTGTGGAACTATGGAAAAATTATGTGTAAGTGGAACTGCATGCATGATAAAAAATAGATAGGAAACATCTGGCGCAAGCCGTGCGCTTTATATGGACACAGAATTATATGGGCATGCAGCCCAGCAAATACCAGCGGTCATCGTATTGTCAGCTGACACAACTTTGCAGATTAAATAAAGATTTTATTATTATTATTATTATTATTATTATTATTATTATTATTATTATTATTATTATTATTATTATTATTATTATTATTATTATTATTATGATGTTCTTTCATATTGCCCTGTAGCGTTACAACAACATCGGTATACGTGGAGGCATGATTCTATATTAAACACCATTCTTCATCACTTAAGGAAAGTGATGTCGGAAGACCTGGAGATTTTTGCCGATTGTCCAGACTCTGGCTTGAAATGTACGTCCAATCTGTTTCAAGCGTTAAGGCCAGATATTACGATTCGTTATAAAAGAGATTTGTATGTGATTGAATTGACTGTCCCATATGAAACGAACTGCATGATTGCAAGACGACGTAAACAAGAAAAATATCGGACATTGCGATCACAGTTACTCGTACCGTGTGATAGATTTAAAGTTATAACTTTGGAAGTCACTACTCTAGGCTTCGTCACGAAGAGTATAGGCCAATTTCGTAGGCTATGTAGGTTGTTAAATTTGCAAGACGATCGTATCATAACAAAATGAATGGAGGTTGCACTTCGTGCCACTTTCTACATATTTTGTAAGAGAAATAAGAACTGGTCTTGCCCTGAAAAGCTCAACTTCTATTAGCTACTAATGTGTGACAGTGTAGATAACGGACCTGCTTATTCAGAGAACTGTTGTCTTATTTATTAAGTGTAGTTAGGGAAAATTTGGTCTGGACTCATAAATGTATGACTATATAGGTCAGGCTATGTAATTGATTTGTAAATGGTTTAAAAAAATTATTATTATTATTATTATTATTATTATTATTATTATTACTGAAAATATCGATTCTATTGCCAACAAATATATCCGCAGATGGCATTATTATTACTGAAAATATCGATTCTATTGCCAACAAATATATCCGCAGATGGCTTGAAGTACCAATATCAGGAACACTAAGTACTGTCTTTCTAACAAATAACAAATTTGGCCTGAGTATTTATCCTCCATCTGTAAAATTTATCCAGTGTCAAACAGTCCTCCGAAAAGCTTTAAAATCTTCTCCTAATGAATCAAGTAACGACCTGTGGAAAGCAACCAGTAACCATACTAATACCCAATATGACGCTTATAACTCTACTAAGGAAGTTCTCAAAGATTTCCGTTCTGGACACGAAAACAAACTCCTAAACCAATTAACCAGTCAAGGATCCTTTTTCTGCAGCGTCAAGAAGTTCGCTTTAGCTCAGCTTAACAAGGTGTGGTCCATCGCCCAATCAAAGCTCCCGAAAAACATTTACAACTTTACCATTCGTTACATTAACAACTCTCTTCCGACGCGCAAAAACATAGACAGATGGGCAATATCTTCAAATTCCTGTTCTTTTTGTCTTAGCCCTGAAACATTACTACACATAGTAGCTGGATGTCAGTTTTATCTCGACCGATTTACGTGGAGACACAATTCAGTCCTGAACTTTCTTGCTCATACTTAACAAACTGTTGACGGTTCTACTCTCTACGCTGATCTAAATGGATTCAAAAGCCCTTCAATACTTACTGGTGATACGTATCGCCCAGATTTGTTATTATCGTGCTCAAATGGTTCCTTATATGTGGTTGAACTCACCACTGGTTATGAGACAAACCTCAAAAACAACGTAAAACGGAAGAAGGATAAATATAGAGAATTATGGAGACAGCTAGGTAAAAATTTTAACCAAGTTAAATTTATAAATCTCTCCATCAGCTCTTTAGGTAATTTTGCAGAAGAATGTCATACATTTTTAGACATGTTAGAAAGCATTGGTCTTGACAAAAACCACCAAATGTACTGCGTTAGGAAAATGATGACTATTGCTATTAGAACTACATATTACATTTTTTGCTGCCGAAATAAGGAATGGGAAAATCCGGATTTACTAACAATTTGACTTATCTCATTGTATATCTATATTGCATGCACTTTGTTCTGTTATTTTAGTTTAGCATAATTGTGATTCAAATAGCCAACCGTAAGTTACCTTTATGAGAGAGATTTACGATTGTATATGTATGTAAAGAAAAACATTTAATAAAGTTTCCATTATTATTATTATTATTATTATTATTATTATTACTATTATTATTATTATTATTATTATTATTATTATTATTATTATTATTATTATTATTATTATTATTATTATTATTATTATTAAAATGTTTTAAGCACTTAAAAATGCGTATAAATTTCTGACCTTGCTATCA
Source organism: Paramuricea clavata (assembly GCA_902702795.2). Taxonomy (NCBI): domain Eukaryota; kingdom Metazoa; phylum Cnidaria; class Anthozoa; order Malacalcyonacea; family Plexauridae; genus Paramuricea; species Paramuricea clavata. The sequence continues at coordinate 7,161 of CACRXK020013238.1, forward strand.
AGCTATTTATTGTGCAGCTCATTATATATGCAGATTCGGATGTTTACGTGATTGTTTACTTCATTTTCACATATATTCCCTATTTCACATTTCCTATTTCACATTTCATATTTCACATTTCATATTTCCAATTTCATGCATCATATTTCATATTTCACATTTCCTATTTCCTATTTCACATTTCATATTTCACATTTCGCATTTCGCATTTCACAATTCGCATTTCACATTTTATATTTCACATTTCGTATTTCATATTTCTGTGGGAAAGATAATAACATTTCACATTTCATATTTCATCTTTCTGTGGGAAAGATAATAAATTTCTAATCTAATCTAATCATATTTCACATTTCACATTTCATATTTTATTTCACCCTACTCCACTCCACCCCACCTTGTTCTACCTCATTTTACTTTACTTTACTTTACTTTGCTTTGCTTTACTTTGCTATATATATATTAAGCTTTGTTGTAATTTTCTCTGTGTTTGTGTTAAAATATTCTGTTATGTGATTTACATTTTTTTGTTTATACTTTGTTTTGACTAAATCTACATTTATTTTTTGGCACGTGATCGCTTTTATATTCTTACTATAAAAGCTCATGTAATTTTTCCGACCCCCGCTACCAACTTCCAGACGAAGGACCTTTGCTCGAAAGGTCGAATCTCCCTATATTTTTCAGGGGGTTGCTTTCCTACCAACGAAAGGTTTGTTATTATTGTGAATGTATAAACTCCTTCTCATTATCCAGATACAACTTTACCTTCCCTCTGTCATATCCTGTAAATGACAACAATTGGCATGTCGCAACGATTGTACTTCTTCCCGACGCTAAGTTGAGCTTCTACCTCGATGGTGTAATGCGTGAGTCTCCGAAATTAACGAAAGGAATACCTGGTCACAGCCTCTATTATATCAAATCTGGAACGGTGTATATTGGCTACTTTAAGGTACGTCTTAATTTTCCAAAACTGTGCTAGTTTTTCAATGTTGTTTGTTACGAATTCAAAAACTCATATCTTTATTTCTGATAGAGATTCATTCGGCACCCTTTCTACCACGTAGTTTAAATAGTACATAAAAGCTAACTTACGAAATAAACGAAATTGACATTCTCAATCAACGAAAATCATGTCGGATCTTATCACGGGCTTTTGTTATTTTTTATCTACCCAAAATAAAAAATTGTAACGATAAAGATACGTTGTTTGGTACATTTCCAGTGAGAATCAGATAAAAGAAGCAATGATTCTCAAAGGATGGTTTAAGGTTACAAGACAGCTGTTGTTGCTCTCTGTGGACAATCGCTACTGTGCGCTTAAATGTCCAATTTTTTATTTTACCAAATTTTTATTAAATGTTCATCAGTGTATCAGAATATCAGAAATTTGTCAAATGGACAAGCAATAGAATAGTTTATTTTTATAGTTATGCTCACTGAGCTATAAGATTATTGGAGGAAGTGCTCGGTACGAAAGAGTGAAGCCAAATACATGGCGGATTTTGATTCCATTTCCTAGCCTTGACAACTAGTTCCCTTTGGCCATGGAAATACCACTGACCAGGCTAATTCCAGACCCCTACCGTTCTCACCCTCAGTTTTTGCCAAAAAATTCATAGGTTTTTTTAGTGTTTGCAGTGAATTTTCGTTGTTTTTGATATTTTCGTATATTTTTCGACCTGCTGCCATCTATTCAAAGAAGGACAAGTCGTAGACGTCCGAGAAAGGCATCTCGCGCCTCGCAAAATGTTCGCAAAGACGATATTTGAAGCAAGAGGATCAGCTACTATAGGCAATACACTGTTAATATGAAATAATATCGTAATAAATCGTAATACGTATTATTTTTATCTTGAGAAGCTTCGTACTGGGCCTATATAGTGCCGAATATTTTAGCCACGATTTAATCGTACAAGTATAGAAAAATTTCACCATATTTAACTCAGGTAGATCACTTTCTACGGAGCTGTAAAGGGCTTCAGACTTCGGACTTGATACTTCGGACTTCAAACATTGGTTCCTTCCGAGCTGGATCGCTAATAGCCAACATTGCTTTTGCGAAGCTGGCTAATATTTCAGGCACTTATAGAGTCGAAATTATTCAAACTAAAGCCCTGGGCAAACTAGGAAACATCGCTGTGGAAACACTTGTGATTATCGATGTTTCTTCATATGTTTCCCTGTTTGGCCACCCGTAGAAACCTTGTTGCAGAAACAAAATTTGCTTCCCAAGAATCAAAAATGTTTCCTAGAAAATTTAGAAACATTTGATGTTTCCCTATGTGTCATACTAATGTTTCCCTATGTTTCTCACTTACGTTTCTGCGCTCCCAGCTTCGCCCAGCGGCTAGCTACGCTCGTGTTCCAAGATCCGCCATGTAAAGTGTGGTGAAATGTATCTCATCGTAATATTAAATCCTAAGAAAACTAAAGCCTCTGCGGAGGAGAGAGTTTCCTAGTGTTTACTTAATGTTCCCTAGTGCCGACTCTGGGAACATGGCGAAACATTGGCAGGAAACAATGTTTCCGCAACAATGTTCCCTAGTTTGCCCAGTGCTTAAAGTAAAAAATGTCATGGTAAGAACGATTTAGACTGTAAATGCAGACTGTTAGAATATGAGTTCTTTGTAGGGCGATAAAACATATACTATTGTTTGTGGAAACACCACCTAATTTATTACTGCAGTAAATTTATTAAATTTATTCTGTAAAATTATTAAATTTATCACGTAAATTTGTATAGGTAATCCACAGGCCGCCAAATCTCTGAATGTCCTATATATTTTGAATATTTAACCGTTCAAAAATATTATTTATTAAATGTATAATTATTATTAATGGTCCCAAGGTTTCAAGGCTGGGGCGACATTTTATCAACCTTGCGCTCGGCATACGGTATACATTTAACCCAGGCGTACTTTGATGTCAAATCGACTAAAGCGTAAAATTTGCTTACAGCTTACAGTTATTCCAACGTAATAAGTTCTTTGAATGTTTGCATGGCGATAAAATATAATTGTTTTTTGTTTGTGGAAACACCACGTAAATTTATTACTGCAAAGCTTTCGATCCGTAAGCCCGGATCTTCATCAGTGCTAATAATATCGGCTTTCTCGCAATTCGTCTTGTGTTCCTTAAGACGTACTGAGAGATTTCGACCAGTTTCACCAATGTAAACCAGACAGCATTCACAAGGAATGCGGTACACACCAGGTTTCTGAGATTCATTTACGTTGTCCTTATGTGTGCAAAGAGCTCGAAACAATTTGTTTTCGCTGGAATGGTATACCTTACCTGCTTCATTCCTCCCCAATGTATGGCAGACTAACAGACGACTGATATTCAATCTTCTGCTGTATACCTTGTGGCGTTTTCATAGCATTATCTATGAAATGCCGTGGGTAACTATTCATTTTTAGAACATTTCTTAAATGTTCTAATTCATCGTCAATGTTACTTACCTCACAAATTGTTTTCGCTCGGTTGATGAGATATTATTAGCACTGATGAAGATCCGGGCTTACGGCTCGAAAGCTTTGCAGTAATAAATTTACATTGTGTTTCCACAAACAAAAACAATATATTTTATCGCCATGCAAACATTCAAAGAACTTAAACGCATACATGTTTCCACATTTTACTGTACTAAGTGTGGCCATTTTGGTGTGGTTATTTTGCAGTGAGGTTCAAACACAAATGATTACAATTTTATAGGTTTACAAAGAAATATAATTCCTCAAGAATATTTAATGTACGTCATTAAGAGAAAAAAGCATCACTATTCGTATACAGTGTATTTTTATCATTCACCTTTCATGTAGCATTATTAGAGTAATGTTGACATTTTTTGTACTTTGACAGAAATAAATTTTATTGAACATCAATTCTGTGTGATCTGTTTATTTAAGTGTCTTTTATAAGAGTGAAATAAATAAAACCATACCATGTGTTAAGACTGTTAGCAGGTATTTAATCAGTTCATTGTTTATTATTAGCCATATAAAACTGCAGAATTGGTAAGATGGCATCACAGAATACCAACACTTATGCTACAGCTGCATATAATAGGAAATGCCAAGAAATAACCTGCAGGGCAAAGAAAACCTGGGTATACTTCCATTGATGAAAAGTTTGAAAACAACTGAAAGATAAACAAAGAGGTCACAGACTTTGTTATGCACTGTGTTTATAGGTGTACAAGACCTACTACGTATCCCAATTGGGCTGCTAAAACAACTAAAACATGCTTTCTACAAAGCTGTGGCAATCATCTTTATCACTGAATATTTTCAACAATAGTCTAGGACTTGTATGAGTTTGTATGCGATTCATTTAGGACAGGTAATCTCAACTGTTTTAGGGTAAAATGACCATGGCGGTCAACATGGCATATGTGCGAAAACCTGAATCCGGGCGAAAGTCCTGAAAATGACCGCCCTGAAATGGCAGTGTCGACATAGCTCTAACTTCCGAAAAGGAAAAGCGATAGCCTTTCTGAAGTGCTTATAGTGTTTAGAAGGGTTGCTTTTAGGGGTGGTCATTGGAAGGGAAAATTTGTCTAAGTATAATATTTTACCAGAAAATGACTATGCACCACCCAGGTAAATCGCTGATTATGCACAAAATAACTAATATGCCTGGCAGAAATTAAATATTCTTATTTCCTAAAAAAAATTATCATGGGGTGAAAAACTATGCTTAATTTAATATAAATCTTCGTTTCCATATGTATTTAGATTACAGTATCCAAGAGTACTTCATTGTAGATAGTCCCAATCCAAAAATTGGCAACATTTGTCCCATTAGGAAGGGAAAATCCTCCCGTAGGCCATTTAGGTTCAAAATAAAAAACAAATCATTTGAAAGTCATGCGCAATCTTCGCGAAAACTTCTCGTGGACACATGACAGGGGGGGTTGAATATTTTCACGAATATGTTCGCCACCACAGAAACATAACTAAATATATTGTATTTATTGTATTTTTATGATTTATAATAAAAACAATGAATATTTGCATAGTTTTGTCATAAATCATAAAAATACAATAAATACAATATATTTAGTTATGTTTCTGTGGTGGCGACATATTCGTGAAAATATTCACCCCCCTGTCATGTGTCCACGAGAAGTTTTCGCGACTTTCAAATGATTTGTTTTTTATTTTGAACCTAAATGGTACGGGGGATTTTTCCTTCCTAATGGGACAATGTTGCCACTTTTTGGATTGGGACCATTCTACAATGAAGTACTCTTGGATACTGTAATCTAAATACATATGGAAACGAAGAAGTTGCATTTATCAGGCAGAGAAGCGGCGAGCCATTAAAATGGCGGCAATTTGGCGGAATATCGAAGGACACAATATCGAAGGTAAAATACACTGCACCGTTACAAAAGTGGATGAAACCTTCTTTCAAATCTTCTTCAGCCATTTATGATTATGCAAAAGTACAATAACTGGATGATATTTGCGGGATTCGGCGATAAAAAGCAAACAAGACGGCAAAATATGGCTGAAATCGTGTTTTCGTGGGGGGTAAGTGAAATAAAATGTATTAAATTTAAAGAAAACAATGACAATCCTTATGAAATCAACAATATTTATATTAAATTAAGCATAGTTTTTCATCCCGTGATAATTTTTTTTAGGAAATAAGAATATTTCATTTCTGCCAGGCATATTAGTTATTTTGTGCATAATCAGCAATTTACCTGGGTGGTGCATAGTCATTTTCTGGTAAAATATTATACTTCGACAAATTTTTCCTTCCAATGACCACCCCTAAAAGCAACCCTTCTAAACACTATAAGCACTTCAGAAAGGCTATCGCTTTTCCTTTTCTGAAGTTAGAGCTATGTGAACACTGCCATTTCAGGGCGGGTCATTTTCAGGACTTTCGCCCCGGATTCAGGTTTTCGCACATATGCCATGTTGACCACCATGGTCATTTTACCCTAAAACAGTTGAGATTACCTGTCCTAAATGAATCGCATACAAACTCATATACAGGTCCTAGACTATATGAAGATAACTATAACATGATAATCCTAACCTATATAACATCATGTCTGGAAACATCAATTGACATTGCAGATGTGCAAAGCTACTGGCAGCATATTTCATAAAGAATTTAATACACAGAATAGGAAGTTATACCAGAA
>CACRXK020013239.1:0-14236 GCA_902702795.2 Paramuricea clavata
CAGTGTAGTTGACACATGGTGAGGAAATTAAAAGGATTAGGCGAACACGAACTTGTACAACTAATGCAATTCCAATGGATAGAGCGTTAGAGGTTTTGTCCGAGATATATCGAAATGTTATTGTTTGTGGATATTGGAACGTGTGCTGCCAAAGTCATTATAGTCGTTAAAGATTGTTATGGATAGATATATAGGGGCTATTTATTACGCGGGCGTTATGGTAGGCCTTAAAATGGCGCGGCAGCGTGGTTTTGTGGGCATAAATTTGCTCAAGAATTTAGTTTAAGACACATTTATTTCTTCAAAACATAAGGTCTGCTTCTAAGAGCGTATCGTTAGGTATTTTTAAAGAGTTCTCGTATTCTTGTCTGTCTTCTGGTAACAATACTATTTTATAACGTAACACACACATGGAAACCACTCCATATTGAGTCACTGACAACCTGAGCATTTTGACAGCTAGCACGTTCGCAAGACTAATTTAAGTCAAGGTTGACGAAGACGCAGACGTTTTCCCGCGGTGTTGAATAGACTACATTAAAACATATTTTTGAACGTATATCCTAAACTAAAAATTGTGGAATGAATGGTTGTTTTAGTTTGGGTATGTTTACTTATTGCTGCACAACCCTTTACTATAATAGCTATATGTTACGTAAATCAAGGTACCTATTTAAATTTTAGCATAGTTTTACGGATTTTTCACAGCTAATATAATATTATTTAAAAAGTATTCGGACCAGTCCAACTTCTGTCTCACGGAGAACAGTTTTTTAGATACATTGACAAAATGTAGAAAGAAATTGAGTTTCTTAAAATACGCAGTCTAGAAATCTCGCCAAACTCATTTACAAGCGTGCCGTATAAGTAAAGGACGTTCTAATTTCACAATAAGTATAAAGGACGTTCTAATTTCTTAACGTTGCCCAGCAGCCCAGGCCAGATTTATGAAAAAAAATGTGACGTGTTTTCAAAATTTTTAGATGTTATGCCAGGAACAAATACGAGTATGAAACCAGGTACTGTGCAGTTATATTTCCATACTAACAAGTATTTAGCTACAGCAAATTTTATGTCTGGAATCAGGCGTTGTAATCACGCGGGAATATTAAGTCACGCTAGGAAATCATGCGAGTTTGGGTGGCAAAAATAATAGACAGCACAAAGAAACACTGTGTGAACCTGGCAGACAATCGCCGAAATTTTAACGTAAAATTATGTGTTGTGATGTCCCTTGCAAGAGTTGAATACAATTTGTACAATTAAAATATCAGTATTAAACTTGCAAAACATTCAACTTGAAAAACATAGTTGTTCCAGACAGACGAAAAAAACACACTGCAGTATCATCATACAAAGACAACTCCACACCAGAGATCTTCGAACTTATCGTATAGCCTACGTGCATACACAAATTGGGTTCTGAACTTTATATAGATGATGAATGGGACGTGCTACATAGAATAAAACTGAGAATATACTCACAGACAGACATGCACACATTAACATACAACAAGCGCCAAGTCTTGATTCGAAGATAAGATAATCTGGAGATCTTACTATATATGGCACAGACAGCCAGGAAGAAAAAAATAAAGACGAGCAGCGAAAAATATGATTTTCTACGAAACATTGGGCCATTGGGGAGGGGGGGGGGGAGGGGTTGGATAAATTATGATGGCCTGTTTTCATTCCTTTTTTATTTTGAGTAAATAAATGAAGACAATGGTGGAGAATTTCGTACCTGCTATAAAATAGAATGATGTTTTTTTTCCAGAGCGTTATTGCTATGAGATTGTGGTAATGGTAATGGTTTATTAACACATTTAGTAGTAGTTACGCTAATTTACAATGTACGCTAATTTACAATGTTTACAAACTTTAAATATATACAAAATGTTTTCTTTTTTCTAATGGCCCGGCCCTGTCCCACTATTGCGTTTGAGAGAAACGCATGAGTAGTGTATAAATCATATGTAACTATGGTTTAATATGCGCTATATGCCTCTCCGTATCCATGGCCATGCGTATGCCACCGTATACAACTTATGCCTAACGTACCCGTCGCGTATACCAGCGTATGATTGATATTTTCCATATACGCTAGTACGATACGCAAACCGTTGTCAAAGAATTGACGGTAAATAATCTAGAAGAACAACACAAACAAATAAAAAACCCTGGATTCACACCCGGAGATTGTGTTATCAACCAAAGTCGAACGTTGAGATTGAGTTACACAAACTGAGGGCTTGTAATTTGTCATATGACTCATATCTTGCGAAAACCCAATTCAAATTGTTTAATTATTCATACCTCGCGAAAACCCATTTAAATTGTCTTTTTAAAAAATGTAAAAACTTCGCACAGTTGCATGGTTTAAATTCGTCGAAATAATGACCAGTTCTTTTTCCATTTGCAAAAAACTTTGCTTTTTTCTTTCATAAGTACGTTAATAAAGATATTTCAAAACCTTTTGCGACAGTTTTCGTTGATATTTCGTCTTTATATTAGTTTCAAGGTCGTTTCCTTTAAATCTACAAACACGACCGAGGCATATTATTTTGGTTATGTTTCCACATTTCGTATTTGCGTTTTCACAGCTTGAAATCATAAGTAACATTGAGTATGATTTTTTCATAACATTGAATATGATTTTTCATATCCAGCGTTATGACATCATCTCGTTGAATATTATGTCAAAACTCCATATTTGGTCAACTATTGGGTAACAAGGGCAGATTTCGTGGTCGACCAATCAACGCATTTGTTTACACTTTCGCTCTCAGCTAATCATAATGCAGGAAACGCGAAATTTACACCAAGGCGAACTAGAAAATATTGCCGTCTTCTCGGACTTCCGTGACATTCAATTTTAACTTTTTATTTTATTTTTTATTTTATTTAGCTTCGCCTATAATTAGACAATCAAACAACACGTACACACAACCATTTCTGTCCAACCCGAAAACGAGCGAACTTCAGCGCCCCTGTCTATGTTTCGAACGATAGTAAAACAAAAACATACACCCTTGACCGCTAACCTAGGACGGTTTAATTTTACAATTATATTCATTTTAGAATTGCTTGATTTTTATGAGCCCAACATGACTTGGCATAGACCTAGACAAAACATATCGAAACGCAGCAAATACGCCCAGCCTCCGCGTTTCAAGGTTGGACAAAAAGGTGACAACAACAAAAAGGTCACCACAACAGCTTAAAACCAATTACTGTGGGCCCTTGGATACAGAAAACACACAACTAATATATAAATTGAAAGTGATAATTGATAGTGTACATGTACTAATAGCAACACGATAATGGTTGCACGAGTTTTCGTGATGTGTTGCATTTTAAGCAGACTGTTCTCCACGTTCTGGCATCGTCTACATCATAGGATGTCTTGGCAGCGTTGTGGTAGTAGTCCAGCAACAATGTTCTAAATCTACCAGTGAGAGATCTTTTTGCCTTAGATTTTCTGGCAGAGAGTTGTAAGTTCTTATTACTCTGATGAAGAAAGAGCGTTGGTATGTCAGCGTCTTGCATTTGCGAGGACGGAAGGAGAGCAGGTTGGTATCAATCGAGGTTCTAGTGAGCCTTGATGGAATAATTGGCTGCGGAAGGATTTCGTTCGAGACAGTTATAATGTTGTTTACAGCTTTAAAGAAAAACATAATGTCAAGGTACTCGTGCCAGTAGGTGATTGGTAGTAAGTCTAAGGAGATCAGTCTGTCTTTGTACGTTTCTCCACACACGTATTGCAATTTCAAAATGAACTTTGTAGCTCGTCGTTGGATGCGTTCTGTCCTCGTAATTAAGTCGATCGATTGTGGTGACCAGACTTGAGTGGCGTAACCTAGCGTTGAGCGAACAATTGATAGGTACAGTGTGCGGCGTATCTTAACATTTGTAATTTCCGTTGCAGCCCTACGCAGGAAACCAAGCATTTTGTTGGCCTTCGCACAGCGATCGAGGGTATGGTAAGACTAGTTTAACGTGTCCGTAATCCATATACCTAAATCTTTCTCTTTTTCGGTGACCACCAGGGACTTGTTATTGATCTTATATTCATATTTGATAGGATTCTTTTTCCTTGTTACACGCTGACATTTGCATTTGTCTTGGTTGAAGACAAGGCCAGAAGATGTTGACCAGTTCTCTAAACTACTCTGGTCACTTTGTAAGGAGATGGCATCGGAAGTAGAATCAACTTTCTTAAATAGTTTCGTGTCATCGGCGAAGGAGGCGATTTTGGAGTGCTCTACTGCATCCGGCAGGTCGTTCGCGTACAACAGAAACAGTATGGGACCTAATATTGAGCCCTGTGGAACTCCTGACAGGACAGGTCTCGCGGAGGATGTAGCTCCTAGCACAGTCACACGTTGCTTGCGATTTATCAGACATGACTCAAACCAGCGAAGGAGTTTACTAGAGATGCCATAGACGTTCTTTAATTTGCTTATCAGATATTTATGGTGGACTTTGTCGAATGCCTTGGACATGTCCATGTAGACTACATCAGTTTGCTTGCCACCATCCAGAAGTGAACCAATATAGTCAAGAACCTCTAATAGCTGAGTTGTACACGACTTTCCGGGAATAAAACCATGTTGGCTATCACTGATTAATTGCAGCAAATGATCACGTATATTTCTCAGGACACAACGTTCTAGTACTTTCGATATTATGGAAAGAAGGGAGATAGGTTTATAGTTTTCTACTTGGCTCTTTTCGCCTTTTTTGTGTACCGGAACAATGTTTGCTAATTTCCATTCATCAGGTATTTCGCCACAGCTTAACGACTTGTTGAAAATTTGGGTGAGGGAAAGTGCAATCTGCCACGCAGTTTCTTTTAAAAGTCGAGATGGTATTCCGTCAGGTCCAGTAGCCTTGGTGGTGTCTAGCGCTAAGAGTGTTCTTGCGACTTCTTCTATTGTTAGTTGGAGGTCTGACTGTCCTGACGTTGAAGGTGGAGATGATGGTGGAGAGGAACTTTCTTCTAGGTTATCATGATCAGTGTTGAACACTGATGTGAAGTAGCGATTGAATAGATTGGCAATAGCAGTAGGAGTAGACACATCATAAGTTTGTGATGATTCAGGTTCAGCGGCATTTCCCATTGACATAATATCTGGAACACTTGATTGTTTATTGTTCAGCTTAAAGATCGACCAAAATCGCTTTGGGTTTGTTTGGAAGATGCCATCAAGAGAATTGTAAAATCTTTCACGACTTTCACGGACCATTTTTTTAACTTTGATTCGTAGCTCTTTAAATTTAGCAAGGAGGATGTCACTAGATGGAGATGATCTTAACTTCCGTCGCACCGCTTCTTTCTTTCTTATCTCGTGAACAATGCTTCCATTAATCCAAGGGGGAGAATTTCTACCTTTGATCTTCTTGGTTGGGATGTAATTTCTCACCACGCTAAGGAATGTGTTTTTCCATTGTTCCCAACAGTCATTAACATTTTCTCCTGAATCGATTATGTTCGAAAAATTAGTCATCGCTAAGGCTGAACGTAGTCCGTCCATATTCCCTCTACGGTAATCAAAAACAGTTCTGTTCAGTTTAGGAGCTGCTTTTATGGACGTTTTCAAATTGAAAAGGATTTTGTCGTGATCGGTAAACAAACCACTGTCCATTGGCTTAAGTTTTGTAATGTTCTCAATCTGATCTGGTAGGCTAGTGATAATTAGGTCTAAGATGTTGTTTCCTCGTGTGGGCAAGGTGTTGACCTGAGTTAGGAAGAAATCATTCAATTGTTCCGTGAACATAATGTCATCACCGGATGAAGTGGCAGATGGATATTGCCAATGGAGTTTGGGAAAATTGAAGTCTCCACAAATTATTACGTTGGTGTAGCGTGAAGAAACTTCTGCTAGGAACGAGTTAAATTTTTCTAACCATGATTGATCCGCGTTGGGTGGCCTGTAGCAGCAGCAGATGACGTATTTCAGATTTGAGGTCGTGACAAGTTCTGTTGATACAACTTCAATATCGGTTTCGATGTCTAAATCGCGTGAGGAAATGAATGAACTTGATTTAACTGCCACCATTACGCCGCCACCAGTACGCATTTCCCGATCTTTTCTGTAGATAGCGTAATCGTCATGGAGAATTTCAGTGTTCGCAACATCTTTTGTGAGCCAGGTTTCCGTTACCCAGACAAGATCCGCGGCCTCAGAGTAAACAAGCTCTTGGAAACGGGAGAGATGACAAAACTTTTTCCCGTCTAAAACATGCTGGCTTTTTAAGCTACGGGCGTCCAGAACAAGACATGTAGCGGGGAGTCCTTTCGATTCCTGGTTCTTTGGTTCATGCTGCGACTCGGAACTGAACAATATAGTTCTTACAATGGCCTGCATTAGTGGCGATATTTCCAGCAAGGAGGATACACAGAAGTAGATGTAAATTCTTATGTTTTATCTGAAGTTCCAAACCATACCGGTATTTACAAGGGTAGTTGGATTTTCTTAAGATATTGTCTCGTGTTGATGTCCAAAGTAAACAAAGTTTATCGGGTATCGTTGTAAGTTTAGAAGTGATGTAAATGTTCTTTGATGTTGGTTTTTCTTTGAAGCGCTCAAGTTCAGGTTTTGATCTTCTTGCCAGCCAAAGGATTAGGAATAAAGTGAGAAGCCATATGACATATGAACAGCCATCAACTTTACGATTGAGAACTACCATTTTGTCGATAATTTATCGTAATATGAATTACTCGCGTAAATGACCAGAAACTCCGCGCGAACTTGCGCGAATAGCGTAATGAAAAGTTCGTTAGGTAATCAAAATAACGTCACCAAACAATGCGACCACTGAGCTATAATATTACTGGAGGACGTGCTCCTATCTATCCTTCAGTCAAACGAGTGTCCGGAAAAACATGGCGGATTTTCATGTTTGCTGACGCCAATTGGTTCCTCCGGCTCATGGCAATTACCACTGGCCAACCGCGATCCTACGCTTGAAGTAAAATCCTTCACCCCCCTGGTTTTTGCAAAAATTTTTATCATAATTTTCGAGTTTCGACTGAACATTTTGATATTTTTGCAGTCGAGAGAAAAGTGTGTTAGTTTTATGTTTTTAGTCTGCTTGTAGATGAAACAATTCACTCGAAAGGATTATTATATTTCTTGCTTTCAGGTAAGATTCACAAAAGTTTTATTTCTTTTAATTTTTTTAAGTTCTAGCTTGCCAAAGCTTGGGCTGCTTCGGGCAAATTTTATAACTTGCCATTTCGATGGAAAAGCGTAAATACGTTATGTCAAAAACTACCGTTATAAACAGCAAATGTATGATATTGCTAATTTTAACAATATCACAGTAGTTTTGTATTCTCTTGTTGTTCTTTATATTCAAACTCATTCTCATACTGTATTAATTGTGTCTCATATCTCGGGTTCAAAATCCTTTTGCCGACTTGTTTTGTTTTATATTACTTTGAAATAATGAAATTCGTGATTGGTTTTAACTTTTAACTGTTAACTACCAGGTTTTTGTAGCAGTATTTATTTAGGATGCATGTGCACAACCAACCTTTTCAATACCCTGCCAGTTGCCACTCTGGCCATGCTCTGGCACTTTAAAAAAATTCAGCATTTAAACCTAGGCCTTTATTATAAGTGATTAATAAAGGAACACTATGCCCTACTTTGTTATCCTACTCAGTCCAATACCAGATGATTTTACTTGCACTCAATTGCTTAATAATTTTAAGTCATATTAAACATAATTTTTATTTGTATCACCCCCCCCCCCTTGGATATTCTAGCACATTTTACTTGTGGATCCCCCCTCTACACTGTCACAGCTGTAACTTGTAGCACAGGCTGTGGGAGTCTGAATCTTTTCTGTAATTCATGTAATGACCCAATATAGTTCAAGTGCCCTCACAAATCCAATGGAATTTGCTTATCCTGAGGCTGATGCTCAAGCATGAACAAGAAAAATACAAATAAGGTGTTTGAATGCAAGGGCTGTTGCAGAAATAACTTTATTTGATCATTTCCATTACACAATAGCATGTTTATTATATACAAAGAGTGTCAAAGACCATATTCTTCACACTAGAACATCTATTACATATTGCAGTGTAAGCATGTATCTTAATGTATTAATGTTACATTCTGATATTCTGTCATTCATTTTGCAGGTAAAATCATTCACAGGTACCACAAGACATATCACAATGGATCAAAATGCTGAACAGCCAAAGCAAAATCATACCCATCTGGCTACAAAGTCATAATAATAACTTTGTCTTGATAGTTTTATCACTGCTAACAAAACTAATTATTTCTAATAATTGATAATTGATTATTCTTTAAAAAAGAGGTTGAACTATGAACTGTCTCACCATCAAATAATTCTGCAATTAGACCAAAAAGAGACTATATAATTAAAATGTTGTAAAATAAAGTTTTCACTACAGACAAAAGAGTAAGAAAGTGAAGAAAGGAAATGAGAAAAGTAGCTTTTTTAAATGGCCCACACTATTTAAAGGCTTGAATGTACTTGAAAAATAATACTATAGGTCTTTCACTTGAAATGTTGAAGTTCATTGATTTCTTAGTTTCAGGTAGTTGCATCTGATACAGGGGTGCACAGAGAGAGGACTGAAATGAACAAAAACCCCAAATAAATCTATCTGCATGGACTGGAAGTGACATTATCTACCAATTAAATTGTTTCTGACTTGATGTCTGACTAGCATGTGTGACTTTCTCAGTTCTGGCCTGTATAATGAGTTCCAGTGCAACCCTATAAAGCCTATAATCTAGATACTTTGCTTATACCTACACTTGTGATTGGTACCCAACATTCAAGAAGTACAATCCTATTTCTAGTGGCTCAAGAATCCTCAAATCAACATGTCATTAGTCAGAAATCTAGGTAGAAAACATATTACCAGATAAGTTGCCCACAGTATCCTGAGCTAATCTGGCACCTCTAGGCTAGCTTGTACTGGCACCCTATAGATTATGCATACTATAATAACCACAGACTCTAGTATATATAAACACAAAGAATATAGATAGAAACATATTGTTTCATGCCTTTACATCTGTACATACACTTATTTAGCACATACAATTGCATAAAATCAAGCATGTCAGATTTCAGTCATCAGTCTATATAAAAAACCCAAAGGATTTGAAGGAAAAAACTGATTTAACTGAATTAAATAAAACAACATTTGTTTAACAAAAACCATGGCCAGCCAACAATTTAACAAAGCTAGTAAAAGTAAGAAGAAAACAACAAAAAAACTTAATTTGAATATAGAAACAAAGTTTCTGTATTTTTTTACGACAAGACTTTGAACACATGGGGGAAAATAATACGTTATACTATACAAAGAGCCTGTTATCTAATGGATTGTATTCTATCATTTACTCCTATTATCTTTTAAAAATTAAAAATAAAAACATATCAATAGTATGTGAAATATTTACCTGTGAGCTCTGCCATCAAATATCGCCTTTGCCTAAATTTCTCGGGCTTTTCATATTGGTTTGTTGTCTTTCGCGGGTGAGAATAGCGTGTACGACTTTTAAATCTTTTAACAAATGGTCAAAAGTCGAAAAAATATAAAAAAAACAACGAGATTTTACTGCAAAAACCTCGAAAAGCAAAAATTTTTTTGATAAAACCAGGGGTGTGTGAAAATTGTAGCGGGCTCAGAATTGAGCCTGGTCAGCGGTAATTTCATGAGCCGGAGGAACCAGTTGTCATGGAAATGGCGTCATATGGCGCGAAAATCCGCCATGTTTTTGCGGACACTTTTTTTGCCGAGCACTTCCTCCAGTAATATAGTATAGCTCAGTGAATGCGACGTTGACGATCACGCGTGCGTAATCTCAACGGAATTTCTTTCAAGAACCTTTGAAAACACCAAAACCACGATATTTCGATACGTTTTTCGTCTAGTAATAATACAGAATCCACACACAAACTTTGGAACAATATAGCCTGTGTTCTTATCTACGATTTTCCAGTAAATTTTACTTCAATCTCGAGTTTTAAAAGGTCAAAATGCAAACTTTTTAAAAACTTTTAAAACTTTAAAACTTTTTAAATTTAAAACTTTTTAAATTTAAAACCAAAAGATTATGATATCGCACGTTAAAATCTAAAACTTTACCGTGGGCATTTTTAAATTTAACTGCAAAAATATAGTCGCATGCTCGCGATCATACGGGAAATCAATACAAAAATATTGTCCGAGTGATTTTGCAGAAAATCAGTCTCTCTAAACGCGTTATCTTCCAGGTTATGAAATAATACATTGATCAAAACTATTTTCAACAAGAGCTGAAAAGAGTTTTTCAACAAAAACGTAAAGCAGAAAATATAGCAATTTTTAGTTTTATTGCAGTCAAAGTAGATTACTCAAATTTGTATACGCGACATAGGGAAAAATTTCAAACATGATATTAATTTCCGTTCTTGGACGAAGTTTAAAAATGCCCACGGCAAAGTTTTAGATTTTAATGTGCTATATGATAATCTTTCGGTTTTAAATTAAAAAAGTTAAAATTGAATGTCACGGAAGTCCGAGAAGACGCCAATATTTTCTAGTTCGCCTCGGTGTAAATTTCGTTTTTCCTGCATTATGATTAGCTGAGAGCGAAAATGTAAACAAATGCGCTGATTGGTCGAGCACGAAATCTACCCTTGTTTATTGAGTTGATATGACGAGTTCACATGGCTCTTATCAAATCAGAAACGATGTTTCTATTAAATAAATAATACCATACCACATATTATCGTGCAGCAAAAATAATATTGACGAGCAGCCAAAATATGATTTTCTACGAAACATTGGGCCATTTCATGGGCCATTTGGCGGGGGGAGGGGGGATAAGTTGTGATGACCTGTTTTCATTTCTACGTTTGATTTTGAATAAATAAATGAACACAATGGTGGAAAATTTCATACCTGCTATAAAATAGAATGATGTACTGTGATTTATTCCGGAGCGACTCCGCGTGGTATGAAAATTTCGTTATTGCTGTGAGATTGGCTTGTTTTCCCTAATACGATATATGCCAATTCGTGTTTTCATTCAAACTTTTGTAGATAAATTAGTAGATCCCAGTGTTGTAACGAGTAACCTATAGGGCGAGTCACGAGTCGAGTCACTCAAAGGTCGAGTCACGAGTCGAGTCAGCAGTTTCACTCGAGTCAAGTCGAATCATTGGTTTAAGTCGAGTCGAGTCAATAGCTAGACTTAACTTGAGTCAGGGAATTTGATCAAGTCCACCCACATCCTTGTTCCCAGGTCCTCTCGGCCGCAAGCGTCCTCCCTAGGCCCTGGAACATACGGAACTGGAAGTGCAAGTAAACTTGCAGTAGTTTCTAAAGCGCATGGTCTTGAATTGGGACACTTTAGCACCCGTAACAATTTTCAAAGTGAAGTATTACGAAGAAACGAAGTATTTGCGTTGACATATGTTGATAGAATAATTTTTCCTAGCTAAAACTGCTCAACTTCTGCGAAATAGGATTTCTCTGAGAAGCCAATCAGATCTCTCGCTTTAGTCGCCTAACCCACAGCCTACTTTTCGACGAGTGACCGAGTGAAAATGGCTCTGGGGACGAGAATGGTCCACCTCACGCTTTTTGTAATGGTTCGCTACCTTAGCTTGCAGTTTGAAATTAGTAATCAAATCTACGTTTTAAGCTAATCACTTTAGTCATGTAATAACAGTATCTGGGCAGCCATAGGCTGTACCATATCACAGTTCTAGTCAATATTAAGTACAACCACATGAGATGTCTCATCATGCCTGCTGATCGAGTGTACGTATATACAACTAGCATAACTTGCAACTGGAGTCAGAATTAACAAAGGATAGACTTTAATTAACCATGCTTTAATTGTAAGTTAATTTGAAATTATATAGCACTTCATAAATACCAAAAATGAAGATAGCCGGTCAGAATTAGCATAAGTACAAAAAATTTTGAGACTCCATTTTAAAAACTGTGGCACTAGCGTTGTTTCTAAAAACAGAAATGTAATATAGGCATGCCCGTCAGGAATATACTGTATTCTATGCAAATCCCATATATTTTCTGATAAAGTTTCGAAGTTCTCATTGTTCACAGGGCTCACTGTTCTTCCCAACCAATACAATCACAAAATTTTTGATGAATTTATTCTCTACAAGTTGTAGCTGAGTTGACTCGAGTAATTTACGGCAAAATCAGCAAGTCGAGTCCGAGTCGAGTCATTTGGGGCTGTTGACTCGAGTCGAGTCATTTTTCGTTCTGGACTCGAGTCGAGTCGAGTCGCTGAAAATAGCAACTCGAGTCGACTCGAGTCCGAGTCAATGAATCGACTCGTTACAACACTGGTAGATCCATTGCCAGTTGCTGTTTTCAAGCCATCAAATGATGCCAAGTACTATTATCCTGATGACACAAAGTCAGGTAAATGTTTAAAGAACTACTTTGAAGATATGCTTGTGATGTTACTCTGAGTGTATATCCACACTGGGCAGGCTTGAAAAATATGCCTGGCCACGGTGGGAATCGAACCTACGACCTTTGGAATACTAGCCCAATGCTCTGCCAATTGAGCTACGCGGTCAGGTCGGTTCGAGCATGTGATATTTCGGAACTGAGTCTAGTTCCTTCGATATCAGTGTAATCTAATAATCATGATATTTGATGTGTGGGTGCAATGTACTCGGGTGAATAAGATGCTTATGATGTTACTCTGAGTGTATATCCACACCGGGCAGGCTTAAAAAATATGCCTGGCCACGGTGGGAATCGAACCTACGACCTTTGGAATACTGGCCCAATGCTCTGCCAACTGAGCTACGCGGTCAGGTCGGTTCGAGCATGTGATACTTTGGAACTGAGTCTAGTTCCTGCGATATCAGTGTAATCTAATAATCACGGATATTTGCTGTGTTGGTGTAATGTACTCAGGTGAATAAGATGCTTGTGATGTTACTCTGAGTGTATATCCACACAGGGCAGGCTTGCAAAATATGCCTGGCCACCGTGGGAATTGAACCTACGACCTTTGGAATGTTAGCCCAATGCTCTGCCAACTGAGCTACGCGATCAGGTCGGTTCGAGCATGTGATACTTCGGAACTGAGTCTAGTTCCTTCGATATCAGTGTAATCTAATAATCATGATATTTACATGCTCGAACCGACCTGACCGCGTAGCTCAGTTGGCAGAGCATTGGGCTAGTATTCCAAAGGTCGTAGGTTCGATTCTCACCGTGGCCAGGCATATTTTTCAAGCCTGCCCGGTGTGGATATACACTCAGAGTAACATCACAAGCATCTTATTCACCTGAGTACATTACACCAACACAGCAAATACTTTGAAGATATCTTGTTAATCATCGTTTACCATTTTCCATTCTAAAATCGTCAATCACCGAGGTTTATTCATTTGTTTGTATTGTTCTTCTTGATTATTATATACAAAATGTTTTTTTGGGCGGTTCTTGAAATCTGAGGTGGTTTTTGAAAAAACCAAAACGAAAAAGGTCAAGAAAAACCCGAAAAACCGGGTTTTTTTCTATAATAGGCATAAAATAGTGTGACACGTGTTCTTATTATGTGAAGAATGTTTAATATAAAAAAGCCTATAGCGGTATAAAAATACAAGTAAGAAGACAATGTTAAAAGAACGTATGAACAAGTTTTCAGCTAGGAACGTAAGCATGTCAACTTTTTCTGGTTTTAATTAATGTGCTCGAGATGGAGTACTGACCTGTCCTGCCTATAATCGTTCTGATGGAGAACTGCTAGCCTGGATCGCAAAATACTTTCGGGCAAGCAGACAAAGCAATGGGGAATCAACTTCGTTCCTCTGCCACTTGAATAACGTGCACACTAGGATAGATCCCCTGATTGGTTGTTGCTGTCATGCACGGATGCCACGTGCCCACTAGTGTGATGAGTCATACGCTATTCACGGAAGTACGCTGACTGCGCAGACATTAGCCATTTTTATCTGATTTTTTCTAGTTCTTAATTTTTTCCTGTTTTCGGTGCTTGGACTTTGGTCGATATCTTGCTCGAAAAATTGGCCAACATGGATGTATCACAAATATTAATAAATTGGATCAGAAGTTTCGTAACAAATAGAAAGCAACGTGTTAAACTAAATGGATGTGTCTCTGGCACTGTTCTTGGCCGATTATTTTTTTTTGGTGATGGTGAACGACCTTTTTATCAATTGGAGAGATAGG
>CACRXK020013240.1:0-14233 GCA_902702795.2 Paramuricea clavata
ATTAGTGCACCCTAATACACTCGATTTCAAGGTAGCAATTTGCCAATGTGCGAAATGGTTATAGAAATATGGTGCGCTGAATATCAAAGTTATTTTCCTGCGAATCCGGCCGCGGCCTAGCAAAAGTGAAAGTCTACAACACGAAGTATTCCCAGGCGGTCACCCATCCAAGTACTAACTTCGCCCGACCAGGCTTAACTTCGGTGATCAGACGAGAACCGGTGTTTTCCGGGTGGTGTGGTCGTAGACATTAGTGCACCCTAATACACTCGATTTCAAGGTAGCAATTTGCCAATGTGCGAAATGGTTATAGAAATATGGTGCGCTGAATATCAAAGTTAATTTCCTGCGAATCCGGCCGCGACCTATCAAAAGTGAAAGTCTACAACACGAAGTATTCCCAGGCGGTCACCATCCAAGTACTAACTTCGCCCGACCAGGCTTAACTTCCGTGATCAGACGAGAACCGGTGTTTTCCGGGTGGTATGGTCGTAGACATTAGTGCAGCCTAATACACTCGATTTCAAGGTAGCAATTTGCCAATGTGCGAAATGGTTATAGAAATATGGTGCGCTGAATATCAAAGTTAATTTCCTGCGAATCCGGCCGCGGCCTAGCAAAAGTGAAAGTCTACAACACGAATTATTCCCAGGCGGTCACCCATCCAAGTACTAACTTCGCCCGACCAGGCTTAACTTCGGTGATCAGACGAGAACCGGTGTTTTTCGGGTGGTATGGTCGTAGAAATTAGTGCAGCCTAATACACTCGATTTCAAGGTAGCAATTTGCCAATGTGCGAAATGGTTATAGAAATATGGTGCGCTGAATATCAAAGTTAATTTCCTGCGAATGCGGCCGCGGCCTAGCAAAAGTGAAAGCCTACAACACGAAGTATTCCCAGGCGGTCACAAATTCCAAGTACTAACTTCGCCCGACCAGGCTTAACTTCGGTGATCAGACGAGAACCGGTGTTTTCCGGGTGGTATTGTCGTAGACATTAGTGCAGCCTAATACACTCGATTTCAAGGCAGCAATTTGCCAATGTGCGAAATGGTTATAGAAATATGGTGCGCTGAATATCAAAGTTAATTTCCTGCGAATCCGGCCGAGCCCTTGCAAAAGTGAAAGTCTACAACACGAAGTATTCCCAGGCGGTCACCCATCCAAGTACTAACTTCGCCCGACCAGGCTTAACTTCGGTGATCAGACGAGAACCGGTGTTTTCCGGGTGGTATGGTCGTAGACATTAGTCACACCCTAATCAATTCGATTTCTAAGTAGCATTTTGCCAATGCGCGAAATGGTTATAGAAATATGCTGCGCTGAATATCAAAGTTAATTTCCAGCGAATCCGGTGGCGGCCTAGCAAAAG
Organism: Paramuricea clavata; assembly: GCA_902702795.2. Taxonomy (NCBI): domain Eukaryota; kingdom Metazoa; phylum Cnidaria; class Anthozoa; order Malacalcyonacea; family Plexauridae; genus Paramuricea; species Paramuricea clavata. Next base: position 1,373 of record CACRXK020013240.1, read on the forward strand.
TGAAAGTCTACAACACGAAGTATTCCCAGGCGGTCACCCATCCAAGTACTAACTTCGCCCGACCAGGCTTAACTTCGGTGATCAGACGAGAACCGGTGTTTTCCGGGTGGTATGGTCGTAGACATTAGTCACACCCTAATCAATTCGATTTCTAAGTAGCATTTTGCCAATGCGCAAAATGGTTATAGAAATATGCTGCGCTGAATATCAAAGTTAATTTCCAGCGAATCCGGTGGCGGCCTAGCAAAAGTGAAAGTCTACAACACGAAGTATTCCCAGGCGGTCACCCATCCAAGTACTAACTTCGCCCGACCAGGCTTAACTTCGGTGATCAGACGAGAACCGGTGTTTTCCGGGTGGTATGGTCGTAGACATTAGTGCACCCTAATACACTCGATTTCAAGGTAGCAATTTGCCAATGCGCGAAATGGTTATAGAAATATGGTGCGCTGAATATCAAAGTTAATTTCCTGCGAATCCGGCCGCGGCCTAGCAAAAGTGAAAGTCTACAACACGAAGTATTCCCAGGCGGTCACCCATCCAAGTACTAACTTCGCCCGACCAGGCTTAACTTCGGTGATCAGACGAGAACCGGTGTTTTCCGGGTGGTATGGTCGTAGACATTAGTGCACCCTAATACACTCGATTTCAAGGTAGCAATTTGCGAATGTGCGAAATGGTTATAGAAATATGCTGCACTGAATATCAAAGTTAATTTCGTGCGAATCCGGTCGCGGCCTAGCAAAAGTGAAAGTCTACAACACGAAGTATAAATATTAATCAAGATTTGCTCGACTGAAACATGCACTATTACCAGTAAATAAATGACACTTGACAAATTGTTTATTATGAAACAAAATATTATTATCTACAAAATACAAGCAAGATTTATTCGTCCGAAATCCGCGTATTCCTAGCACGAATACGTTTCCTTATTTCATGAGACCACTGCATCGCGAAGGATAGTCATGGATCGTTCGTAGTTCTGAATTAGGGCATGCTGTCACAATGGAATTGTGAGGCTCTTCTAACTTCTGCAACGTTCTGAAATCTTGTTAAGAGCACTCAAACTCTTTTGCCTTTTCTTAATTTTGTTAAGTTCAGAATCAGCTGAGAATGAAACACAATCAAACCATACAACTCCATAAGACATAACAAGCAACTCCCCAGAGACATCCAACATTTTTGGAACAAAACGTAACAAAATAGTAGCGTTGATCCTGTCATGTGTATTTGCAAAAGCAATATTATTTCCTTCATTAAAGAATAATATTCATCCTGCTCTAACCGAGAAATAATCAACTCTGTTTTGAACCCATGAAAAACATAAAAAAATTAGGCTATTTAAGAAAAATTTAAGCGCCTGCCTTGCATGGTCTTTCATGTACCTTCAAAATTGTAAAGATCTATACTTGCATAATTTCGAACGTTCATATTTCAGGAAACAATGAGCTAAGACTTACATGTAAGATGTCTAAATCTACACCATATCCCTTACAAACTCTAACGACAATTCGATGAAATAAAAGTTAGCCTGATATGTCATAATGTCATAAAGCAAACAAACGCTGGAGTTAATATTTGACATGCCGATTTTCGCTAATTTAGACACATCCCAAAATATGCTCCCGATTTTGAACATTAATATCTCCGTGAATTTTTAAGTAAAATACAACTTGTAATATATAAAAATCTAAGTTAGTCCTTCATCTATTTAATGCAAGTCATTTCTGTTTGATAGCTTTACTTGTTTAGAAGTTATTATAAATCAAACCGGAGTACTTTTTTTTGGGGCACCCGGTATAGTAGCAGATTCAGTTAGCATACTGTCCCCGGCGCACTTAATTGATGAAAAACGATCATCGGAAATCCAATCGATTAATCGATGGTAGACGATCTTAATTACCTAATTGTTATCGATTGACATTGGTCAATCGATGACCAATCAATAGTCACAAAAAGTTGTGCCCAATTTTATCGATTATTATCGATATTCTTCGATTTTCGTGGATATTTACCGATTTTTATCAGCAAAATGCTTTCCATTTTTATCGTTTTATATCCTAAATAGTCGTCGCGCGTCGGCATGTTCAAGCTAAATAGAAAATCTGCTCCCATTTTTAATTTCGAAGGTACACATGTATTTGATCTGTATAGCCAGATAAAAGTTAATTTAATCCATTGTTGCTGAATCCGTTCAAATTTATTTTGTTACGACATTAAAGTACGTATAAATGAAATTATGGCGTTACCTGTTTGATTGCATGCATATATTAACACGGGATTTTTTCATCAAAACAAATCGAAAAAAAACGATAATCAATCGCTGAAAGTCACAGCAAAACAAGCCATCGATAGGTATTGATTGACATTGATACTCATCGAGTATCGATTTCATTGATTAAGTACGCCAGGACACTGTTCTTTGTCGTTAATTTGAACCTGCTACTGTTGGTTAGAGGTGGTATAATACTTTGGGTGGGTGACTACCCTACACCAACATAATTTTCATTTTTAAAATATGTGTAAGACGAGTTGTTGTTTAATTGGTTCCCTGCTGTGGTTTGAGGGTTTTCTCTAGATTTTATAGCATTGTTACTCTATTCAATGCTTGCCTCCTGCTACTTAAGCTGTATTTCTTGAAATTCAGCACGCACTTGTGACAGTCTATTTTTTCTTTTAATAAGGGACCACTCATTATTTATTGCACAGGGGGGGGCGATTGAGGAGAAACTGGGAGGGGGCTTTAAATTTTTAAAACCTGAAAGGGGGGCTTTGAAAAAATACAGAGAGACGAAAGAAGGAGGGCTTCGAAAATGTTTACCAGTTTGAAAAAACATTAGTAGTTTTAAAAATGTATCACAAAACAACTTAACAAATAACAATGTTTGTAGACCTTCAATATTCATAAATGGAAGCCAAATAAAAAGTCTCTTATGTTCATGTAAATAGACAATCCCCATTATAGACTAATTTTAGAACTATAGGCTAAGAGATGCAAATCAAGGCCGGATTTTGGTGAAAATAGTGGGGGAGGTTGGAAAAAGTTTTAGGGGAGGTGCAGCGGTCTAGCTAACAACTCCCATGGAAAGTTAGGGCTTATTGTAGAACAGGCCAATATCAACGAGGTGAGGTATGCATGTGGTGTACATATGTACCAGTGTATTTATGAATTATGAATGTATATGACTCCAATCTTGCCCTTCATTACAATTGCTACAAAGTTTCTTTCAAAACATTGCATTAAAAGGGTACTTGTCACAGAGATGAATGGCCTATCACTGTTTCAATTTTACAGAGAAAACTTTCGTATACGTCACGAAGTGTAGATCCTAAGCAAACATCACATTTCTACTTTGTTCCATCATTGAAACTTTCCCAAGGGGAGGTGCATGACCTTCCAGGAGAGGTGAAAAAATTCTCAGGGGAAGTGCAAAACGATCTCAGGGGAGGTGTGCACCTCTCCACATCTGCTCTCAAAATCCGGCCTTGAGGCAATTAAATCACCACGGCTAGAAAGAGCACACTAAAATAAGTAAATTATTGCCAAATTTGGTTGCGAAATGTTGTAAAATAAATAATGAGCAGTCCCTAATTAACAATTATTCGCCGAAGGCGAAGTGATTACCAGTGAATATTCACCGAGACGAAGTCGAGGTGAATATTCACTGTAATCACTGAGCCTGAGGGGAATAATTGTCTTAGTATAAATTTTTAATGAATAAAACTTACAAAATATCTAAATACCAGTTTAATTAAAATTCAGAAATAAAACTGTTTTCGGCCGGTCTTACGAGTAACGGTTACTATTTTAGTGTTGCAGTGTTTCTTGTACACGCACGCTTTCAAAATGGCTTTATTACATTATGTGACTTAATTGCTTTATTAGCATGAAGTTGTTTTTCTCGATTTCTACTTAGAATATAAACACAATGGTGGGATGACTTTTTCACCAGACTTATAGAACTAAAAAAATAGTTTCTGTTTAGCATCAATTTGTTCAGGAAATGGCTGGGAAAATTGGTAAAATGGAATGTAAAACAATTGCTCGAATAGTTCGAAATAATATATAAATACACTTTTCACTTTAATTACAAGTTTCGAAAACACAATACGGCGTGAGGAGACCACACAGCACAACGAAAACATGACATATCAAAAGAAATAATATCTGAAAAATTGAGATTCCTATAGGATACAAAACAAAATGGTTTTAAAAGAATATCACTGCAAGGTTTTCCCGACAGTCGGGATAGTTTTTGCTATTTGTTTGAAGTGAATGTTTCGGAGTTTTAAATAAGTTTTAAAATTCTCCGTGAACATGTTTAGCACAGTAAAATAATAATGGCATCCTACCATTCAAGTTAAAATACAACATTTTGTTCTTTTTTCGTTTTCTGGGAACGATTTTTTCAATAGTTCGTCGATTCTGAAACCAAATTTGCCTAATCATTCTTTTGAAAAGCATTATTTACTAGTCAGGTGGCAAATAATGCGTCAGATTTACTAGTCAACTAGCCAGTCAGAACGCGCGAAAGCTCATTTGATATGCAAAATTTATACTACTTAACAATTATTCGCCGAAGGCGAGGTGATTAACGGGGAATATTCGCCAAGACGAAGTCGAAGTGAATATTCCCCGATAATCACCGAGCCTGAGACGAAAAATTGTTTTAGTATTTTTCACAAGCTTTTTGTGTTTTTTGAGACTGAATTTATTTTAATTTCGCTTATTTCTTTGTCAGTAAACTTCCACAAAAACGGGTAGCCGCCATTTTAAAAATTTCTGTTTTGTTATATTCATACATACATACATACATACTTTATTGTGTTCCCTAAATAGGGATTTTCAACACTGATTTACAAAAAATAAATGTTGTTCTATTTACAAGTTTTAGAATCTAGAATTTAAATTAAGGTAAAAAGGTAAGACATTTGTATAAAGTTTAACAAGGTAAAATTATCTACTTATATATTTGTTCTAGCATGCTTCGCTTCAGTTCGTTTTTGAAAGTTTTTAGGGAGTCTAACTTTTTGCACTTTATGTCCAAATCATTCCAGAGTGTAACGCCTCTATAATGAAAGGACCTTTGACCTGCAGAAGTTTTGTACAATGGTATTTGCAGTGAGTCATGGCTACGTGTATCTCGTTGATGAATGTCAGAACGTTTTGTGAATAAATCACTCAAATAATGTGGAGCAAGTTCATTGACACATTTGTACATCATAATAGCCTCTCTTAGTAGTAATTGTTCCTTTACTGGGAGCCAGTTAAGTTCGCGTAAACCCGGCGAAATATGGTCGAACTTTCCAATATTTGTTATTATCCTGCATGCAAAATTTTGTACCAACTGTAGTTTCTTAATGTTGGTAGACGAAGTGTTTGACCAAACCGTTGAACAATAGAACATTTTGTTCATTACAAGTGCCGAGACGATGAGAGTTAAAGCTTCTTTATCGAAACATTTTTTGACTCGGTTTATTTGGCACAGGGAATTCATACATGAGGAAACCAGGTTGGTGATGTGCTGGTCATATGTCAAATAAGAGTCGATTGTCATTCCTAGATCTTTGGCAAAGGAGACGGGGGTAATAGTCTCGTTGAGGAAGTTTATGGTCATATCTACGGGAAGTTGTTGTAGGTTTTGCCGTGTGCCAATCAGCATGTATTTGGTCTTTCCCGGGTTAATAAGCAATTCATTTTCGGAACAACTGTTTGCAATCAAATACAAGTCTTCCTCAAGTTGTTGCTTTAAACAGTCCACGTTAGCCACAGTGAAAGATAGTAATATCTTGGAGTCGTCCACGTACGATTCAAGTTTACTATGGTGGACTGATGAGGGCAGATCGTTAGTATAAATACTAAAAAGTAAAGGTGATAAAATTGCACCCTGTGGTACACCATAAGAAACAGGGAGAGGAGTAGACACAGTTGATCCAATTCTGACTGATTGAGTTCTTCCGGTCAAGTAACTCTCAAACCATTTTACAACGCTTGGAGAAGCCCCGACGTTGCTAAGTTTTGTAAGGAGAAAAGTATGATTTACACTGTCGAAAGCTTTAGATAGATCTATTAGAATCAGTGCAGTAACCAATTTCCCATCCATGGCCTTTAGGATAGTATCTCCGGTCAAAAGATTCAATGTTTCGCATGAGTGATGTTTCTTGTTCCCGCTCTGGTGGGTTGACAATTTTTTGTTCTTCATTAGATACGAACCAAATTGATTCAAGGCGACTTTTCACAAATTTTCGAAAGAAAGGTAAGGAGAGAAAGTGGGCGGTTATTTGATGCTTCCTCGTGGTTTCCATCCTTTAACAAAGGGATAACTTCTGCCTCTTTCCATGCTATAGGGAACGAAGATGACGACAGTGAACAGTTAATGATATCGGTGAGGGGCCCAAGAATTACCGGTAGGCTGTGTTTGATGACACGCATACTCACTTTGTCTTTGCCGGGTGATTTGTTTGACGGCATAGCTAATATGATGTTCCTTATTTCTGAACAAGAGACTGGGGTGAAACTAAATCTATCATTTTCTTCAGGGTAGCTGTTATCTGTGCGATTTACGTCAGAAAGATTCCGAGCTGGATAAACACTAGGATCTTGTATTAGTGTTGAGGCTTTCTTTGCTGCATTCACACCAATGGTGGAAAAGAAATGATTAAACTCTTCGGCCACTAATTTCGGTTCCTTACTGTAGACCACCGACTCTCTTTCCCTATACGTTATATTTTCTTTAATGACCTTCCAAAGTGACCCAGTATTGTTTCTGTGTTGCTGAACTTCCTTCAGTACATATTCTTTCTGTGCATTAACAAGTGCGGTTTTTGTAAAATTGCGGGCCTCTCTGAAATTAAGCCAATCATAATGATCACGTGTTTTCCTGAAAAGACTGTGGAGCTGGTCTCTTTTGATCATGGATGCTTTTATTTCCGGGGTGATAAATGGGCAAGATTTTCCGCGTACTTTTATGGTCTTTACTGGGGCGTGTTTATCCAATGTATTTAAAAATATTTCATTAAAAATGGTTAGTTTTTCATCAACATTGTCCATTCTGAAAATGGAAACAAGACGATCACGGTTGGATGCCAGATCGATCGCGAACAAATCAGGGTCGTATTTATTGTAGCTGCGTGTAGTGATATAGTTTGGTGGAGATTTGTCGGTTTTAAGTTTTAGTGATACATACACAGGGAAATGATCGCTGATACAGGTTTCTATGACGCCGCTGTTGACTACTAGTCTTGGCGAGGATACGAAAATAACGGATTCAGTAATTCTTGTTGGTGATTTTATTAACTGGTTAAGGTTGAGTTCTTTTGTCGTCTTGATCAAAGACGCTGATCCAGGTGTGGGCTTAAGCATATCGCAGTTTAGGTCTCCAAGAAGAATGATCAACTTTCCCATCGTCAGAGCATGAACATAATTAGGTTTAAAATATTTTTCGAAGCAGTCAAGCGGGCTGTCTGGGGGTCGATAAGAGACACAGACCAGCAGTGATTTAGATTTTTTGTGCTGTAATTTGATCCATAATTGATGGTAATTCGTCTCGGAGATATAACTGAGGTCTTTAAGTACAAGAGATTTAATATCTTTTCGTATGTAAGCACATACCCCGCCCCCTTTCTTGTGCAGTCGGTCTAAACGATGTAGCTTATAACCTTCGATTTCTATTTCCTTGTTTGTGACGGAGGTATTTAACCATGTCTCTGATACTGTAAGGACGTAAATTTTGTTAAATTTGGTAAACTTACGTAATTCTAAAAAATGGGCGTTATTTTTCAGAGAGCGGATGTTTAGGTGGACCAGTTTGAGACCTGGAAGGGTACTGAGGCTGTTATCTGACTTTTTTGTTAAATGGGCTGAGGCCGTATCATTAGTGGTTTTGCATCTCGTTTGGAAACAAATAATGGTACAAACTGCATGTAGATAGATTTTTTTTGAGGAAGACCAATTTACCAGCACAAGTTCAAAACACATTTATACCTAATCATATAGGAGCAGTTGCGAAAAATACACTTATAAACCCTCTGGGGCAGGGGTCAGTCCAATTAGCTGCAGCGTTCAGTTGCTGATCGACCACAGATTCATGAATGGCAAGTCATTCTTTTGAAAGCAAAAAGGACCAATGATCAGATCTGTATAATTGTAATCTATAATTTGTGTATCAATTAATCTTATTCACGCCGTCTTTAACGACATCAAAATAAACAACCATGCAATTGATACACATTGAGATAATCCAGATACTAATCCAACTATAACATCGTCCCTAACTAATTTGGCTAGTTTTACCGTGTCTTGGCAAATATAGAACATGACTTTATACCCGCTCTAACTTCATATAGGCAGAATTAACACCCCACTATAGTTAAAATGCAAGTTCATTAATTGGAAAGCTACTAACAGCAACTTGTTCCAGCTTTCATGCTGAGACAAATTAAAACACCTATACTAAATATCAAAACTCTAGCTGTGCAGGTATGTGGATTTACTTGTTCTGGATTTAAAGCAGATACAGAGGTAAAACGAATCGCTGCTTTTCTACACTAGAATCAAGGAAAACTCGTTGGACAATAAATCACACGGGAACATTTTCAACACATCATATCTGTTTTAGAATGAAACTCAACCTCAACTTGTATACTACCAGTCTGTACATTATATAGACAGATCTGAACATTGGTCCTTTTCACTTTTTAAAGAATCGCATGTCATTCGACGTTTTAAACCTGAACTCAATTACGGAACTAAATCTGGTGTAAAATAAAGACCTCGTAATGTGTTTGTACATATAATATCAAATAACTTTAAGTCTTTAATCTTCACCTATAAATATTGTTATTATGTACTAGTATCATTCCTATTCATTTTATATTCTCAATGAGTAAAAGTTCAATCTGAGTTTCTCTCGAGTTCATTGCTGTTTTTGAATAGCTGGTGGGTTAGTGTCGTAACTTACTGTGTGACTACTCACTCTCCAGTCATTCAAAAACAGCATTGATACTCAAGAGAAGCTCAGATTGAACCTCCACTCATTGCTTGTGAGTGTGCTTTTAGAATACAAGCATAATAAACAACCATACTAAGCTTCAAGAAAAATATTTCCAGAATTTACTGTATGAATTGTTTTTGACTTGAAGATTTTCTTCTGAATGCAGAGCATGAAATTAGAAATTTTCATCACTACCCATGCAAGTACTGGTATGCTAGAAACTTAAAATCTGATAAACACCCCGGAAGTCTAGTATCCAACATATGGATAATAATATTCAAAACAGGGCAAAATGAGTTTTCAGTTGCAATTTAATTTATCTAATGAATTAACTAATATAATTTGTATATGTATATGAAGGATTCGTAAACAACAGAAAAATACTGTATCGTGTTACCAAAAATTTCAAGCCCTATAGACTGCATGAAGTCTTTGTGCATGTCATTTTTTGCTTCTACAGTCCCCCCTCCCCCAACTCACTAGATGCATTTCATAGCAATCGGTTTTATACATTAGAATAATTTAAGTCTCATGATCATGCTTGATTTTAATATTTGATTAACACATAAATTAGGAACACATTTGTACTATCCATGTGCAATACTGTAACAATTGAGGAGACTTTCTCGTTGTTAACATGTCTAACATTTAAAGTTTTATATTAATGTGAAAATCTATGTAATTCAGTCAATAAAATATCTGTCTGTCTATCTACCTATCTTACAATTTTAATTTGCCTTATGGAATAACAGAAGGCGGTGATATGGTACCACAATTCTGACATGTCCAAACTATCAAATATTTTTTATTTGATTAATTCTTTTCAGTACAAGGGATTCTAAGGAAACTGAATACTCTAAGTTAACTTGAAAACAGTAAAAATAGTAAAAGAATTATGAATTGATTCAACTAGGTTTATAGGGATGAAGGGAAAGCTCTAAAATTGCTGGTTGGCATTTTTTTTCTGACATGGAGCAAATTCGTGAAATTTCTATTCATGCAGCAAACTAGTGGTGCATGCCCTGGCATTTGTTTACAAGGCAAAAGGTTAGCTTAATTAGTGTAAAATATTTTTGGATAATTAACATGATATACTATAAATTGTTCAGAATAGTATTAAATGTTAATAATGATACCACAAAATATAGTGGGGAGATGTGATTTTTTGAACACTTGTTGCATAATATATGAACTATGACAACTAGCATCAATGCATGTTCATGTGTGATGCATGTCAGATCTTGATTTAAAGTGTCTATACGACTTAATTTTTTATTTGATATTTCGATAGATCATAAAAAATTAGCTTATATATGATTTTATAGTTTTTCAATTACTCTTTTCGTTTGGAAGATATTTTGCGGCTATATTTAGGAAAAGTTGTTCCATTTCGGTAAAAAACCGAGAACGTAATGGGGGAGTCTGGAAATGAGTCGGTGACGTCATTTAAGAAACAAGATTTATCTTGTTCTAAGTTTGTAGTAAATACGTATATATGTACTACCAAAAAACACTACTATCATGCCGGACAGGTGCGCTGTATATGGCTGCTCAAATCGAGCAAGTTTAGAAAATAATGTTTCTGTGCATCAGATTCCTTTTCTAAACGATGACAGAGTTGAGGCGAAGAAGAGAAGGAAGAAATGGGTTGATTTTGTGATGACAACTCGCGACAAGTGGGAACCCACTGTAAATTCGGCTGTGTGTTCTGAGCATTTTACTAAAGATTCTTTTCAGAGAAGATTTGACTTTTCTCCTGAGGGACTGAAAAAGTATTGCCCGCGGCTACTTAGGGATGAAATCGGAATTTTAGCTTATCCCACTCCACATCTGAAACACAAAACGAAAAAAGAACCTTCGTCACGCGATAAAAGAATGGTGAGTATAAAATGTAGTACATATATTATTGTAAAGCTTTGTATGATTTTAAGTCTCGGTTGACTTTTTAATACTTGTTGTATTTTTTCACAGCAAAAAAGAAATGTCATAACCAGCCTCGCCAGTCACTCAGAGCAACCGCATACAAAGAAGTCGAAAGGTGAAGAGCATCCCACCGTTTCTTTTGATGAAAATGAACATCTAGACGACTTTTGTGATGAAAATTTTCTTGTGGAAGGACCCTCGGTTAGTTTTGTGTTTGTTAGTGTTTGATTTGAGCAAAGTGTATTACATTTGAATTAAAACATGTTCTGTTTATCGCTCACAGACACAGCTCAAAGACGTTGAAGTGCAATGTTGCCTTGTCGATAAGTCGACTCGACATTATAAAAACATGTGGGCTACCACAAAATATAAACTTCAACGTTGCCGAAATGAACTCAAGAAAAGTAAAATTAAACTAGGTAAGACGAAATTTATCATATGATTTGTGTTTACATGTAATGCATGAGAAAGATTAGCCTTTTTGCAAGAGTTGACTGACTTTTCCGAGCCAACTGGCCTCCATATATTTTTAGCCAATTTGTTATTTATTGAAGGCGAGATGAATATTCGAGAATTGAGGTGTTTGTTTCACCATTTGTTTGTTTCACCATTTGTCCGCTGTGCCTGTGGGCCTGTGGCTTTTTTAGATTGTTTTGGACTGCCGGCTTTTTATGATATTACTGAAAACGCGAATGCAACTTTTTCCTTGAAAAACGGCTAACGTCATGTTTTCACGTCAAAGCACAGCGGAAATACGACTATATTCTTTTTTGCCGGAAATTTCAAACTATTATTAGCTGTTATCAACATAATTTCTCATGAACCAATCAAATGTCGAGCGACATTCTCATGATGTCGATTTCAACACGTTATAAATATTTGTAGTCGCATTCCTGAATGTTTTGACGTGAAAATAATGACACGTTTTAAAAAGAAAAGTATCACAATATTCGCAGAATTGGTAATATTTCTATTATTTTTCAAGCGTTCTCAATTACATGGTAGGATCAAGTGTACGCTAACTGAAACATTGTACTGTACAGGTTATATTGGGTGTGCAAGCGAATCAAGCGAATCGAGTTCTGATGATGAAGCTAATGAATTGCTTGGATGCGAAAATGGCTTTGACTCTGAAAATGACTATGAATCCGAGAATGACTATGAATCCGAGAATGACTATGAATCTGAGAATGACCTGGTGTATGAGAATGAATCCCCGTATGACACTGAGGATGATTCACAGTCACAATCAAGTACTGAATTTGATATCAATTCTGACAGTGAGGAACATTACAAGAGGTAATAGTTGTTTGGAAGTTAGCTTCATCCCACCAAAATTTCTAATGAACCATTCAAAAAAGCATCCATACCTCCCAGACAGATGAAATTGGAAGTTAACCCTTGGATATCCTAATACACATTACTATCCCCCCCCCCGGACAGCAGAAATTTCCTCTGTGGGGAGAGTGTGGATCTTTTATGTAATGTCCCAGTAATTTCCCAGGTGGGTAATTTTGCCAGGATGGGACCTGCCCCTTTCCACTCCTGTGTGACACTACATCACTGATCAGTCAGTAATTGATCAGTTCGTGTTGAGCTTACCGAATTGTTTTATTATAGGGTGTTTGCAACAGACAACAATTTAAGATCAGAGCCAAAGTTCATTGTGTTTTTTACAAAATTATTGGCTCTTTTTAAATTTTGTCCCAATTGCAAAGCAGAAAATCCTGATGTTGAGGTTCACCAAAATGGTACTATGGCCAAAGTTAAATGCATCTGTACCAACCCTAAGTGTAACAATAAGAATTTCACGTGGACCAGTCAACCCCTTATTCCTGGAACAAGATTACGAGCTGGAAATTTCCTGCTGTCTTTTGCAATTATTGTTGCTGGAGCATCTGCAACCAAAATCTTAAGAGTCTTACAACACATGGGAGTAGCT